>CAKNXH010056234.1:0-12431 GCA_932178445.1 Andricus quercusramuli
AATTCAACTATTTGGTTGAAAATTACTTTTTTTGTTAAAAATTAAACTATTTTATTGAAAATTCATTTTTGTTTTGTTTTAAAATAGTAGAAAAGTGCAACTATTTGGTTGAAAATTAAATTTTCTATTAAAAATTTTACTGTTTTCTTGAAAATTCTTGTCTTTTCGGTTTAAAAATGGTAGAAAATTCAACTAATTGGTTGAAAATTCATGTATTTTATTGAAAATTTAAGTATTTTGTTAAAAAGTCTAATTTTTTTTTAACTCTATTTAAACTACTGTTTCAGGCATCTCATCTACAAACGGAGTTCAACTCTTTGATCGGATAAAATTATTCTTCATGCCGGTGAAGCATCATGGAACAGCGGTCTTTGTCCGGAGAGTGCAGACTTATAAAATGCACATCTTCACCACGATACAAATCACGTGCTTGACGATTTTGTGGATTGTGAAGGACTCTAGAGCGGCCTTGGCCCTTCCATTTTTTCTAATCTTGATGATTCCTCTCCGAGCTCAAATGACCCATTTTTTCACAGCTACGGAATTACGAGCTTTGGACAGCAAGGCTCCGGACAATGAGGACGAGCCAGATTTTTACGAAGAAGCGCCATTAAGCGCATAAAAATGCGCGTGCCTTATTATTATTTTCATCCTATTTATATTTCATGAAAATCTTCAAAATTATTTTTCTTCCAAACTTGTATATCATTCTGGTTTTTCAACTAGGGTTTCATTCTCGGAAAATTAATATTTTAACTAGCGAATACTCAAATCAAATTTTTTCTAGTGTTCAAAAAGAATTTTTCAAAATATTTCAAATTAAATTTTAAAAATTGAATCTTAGGAATGAAACAGGTGCCAAACTTAGATTTAGGAAATGTCAATAGTAGTGAATTATGAACTTCTCTCGGCACGTTTGTTCTTAAAGTTTTAATACTTTTTTTTAAAAAACATAATTCCAGGGATCACAGTAGTTCAGCAGTTCAATGGTAGGGAAAATAGGACAATTTTTTTCGAAAAAAACGTAATTTTTTGATAAATTTGATTAAATTGCAAAATACGCGTGCGATTATTATTAATTTTATAATATTAATACAGATTGAGATTCTATTATATACAATATTTTTGATAATTAATGGAAATAGATATCTTCAGAATTAATATATCATATTTTTGTACACTAACATAACCTAAAGTTGTTCAAATATTGTAAATATTCTTTTAAATCGAACGATTTTTTATTAATAATATAAATTTTAGGCAAAAATTCTAAAATAACACAAAATTATTCAAAGTTGTAAATCCTCTTTTAAACCTAATTTTTTTTTGTCGCAAAATAACTGATTTCTGGTTGAAAATTTCGTCATAACCTAAAATTGTTAAAAAATGGTAAATCTTTGAAATTCAATGACTACCGATTTCTAAAGTGATAAATCGGTTATATTACTTTGAAAACGGTAACGAGAATAAGAATATTACCGGCGGATAAATTTTTTGAGAATTTATGAGAATGATTCAAAGTGAACATAACCTCAAATTTAAACTTCATTTTTAATAAATCGGTAATATTTCGACAGTAAAACTTTTTCTTTGAGTATTTTTTTTATTTATAAATATATTTATATGAGTAAACGAGTCGTACTTAACTATGTAAATAACGTAATCAATACAAATATTTGAAAAAATCATACATTATTAAATTCTCTTAGGTTATTTCAAATTTTCCTAAATTCTGTCATATTCCTTCTTATATAACGTGAACTTAAAGTCTCGAGAATTTAATAACTCTACCGATTTCCGGTACAAAACGCTAACATAACCTAAAATTGTTGAAAATTGGGTATCTTAATGTATTTTTCTAAAACATATCAATTTCCGACAGAAAACCCTAACATAACCTAAAGTCGCTCGAAATTGTAAGCTTTTCCAAGTGAAATTATTTTTTTTTTTAATAATATTTCCGGGAAAAAATATTTTAAATATCCTTTTATATCTAATATTTTCTTTATTAATAATCTCAATTTTAGACGAAAAACACTAACATAAAAAAAAGGTTTAAGATTATAAATACACTTTAAAACCTAATGTTTTCTGTTCAAAATAACCGATTATTGGTGAAAAACTTAATCATAACCTAAAATTGTTCCGAAATTGTAAATATTCATTAAAATCCAATGATTTTTCATCAAAAGTACCAATTTCAGTTATAAAACGCTAACATAACCTAAAATTGTTGCAAATTGGGTATCTTGATGATGATTTTCGCTAAAAAATATAAATTTCCGACAAAATAACACTAACATAACCTAAAGTCGTTCGAAATTTTAAGCTTTTCCAAGTGAAATGATTTTTGTTTAAAATTTTAAAATTTTTTAAAAATTAATTATCTCAAGTTTAGACGAAAAACACTAACATAATATAAAAAAAAGTGGTTTAAGATTGTAAATCTTCTTTTAAACCTTTTTTTTTTGTTTAAAATAATCGATTTTCGATGAAGAACGTCATCATAACCTAAAATTGTTCCGAAATTGTAATACTTCTTTGAAATCCAATGATTGTTTACAAAAAATACCAACTCCCGGTATAAAATGCTGACATAACCTAAAAATGTTGAAAATTCGGTATCACAATGATTTTTGCTAAAACGTCAATTTCCGTTAAAAAATACTAACGTAACCTAAAGTTGTTCAAAATTGTTAATTTAATTTTTCATGTCAAATAATTAAAACATTATTTCTGATGCAAAACGCTAACATACCCTATTATTGTTATCATAACCTAAAATTGTTCCGAAATTGTATATGTTCTTCGAAATTTAATGATTTTTTATAAAAATAATATAACCAATTTTCGGTATAAAACGCTGACGTAACCTAAAATTGTTCAAAATTGGGTATCTCAATGATTTTTGCTAAAAAATATCATCAGACAAAAAATTCTAACATAACCTAAAGTTGTTCAAATTCTTAGCTTAATTTTTCAAGTCAAATAATGAAAAATAATATTTCCGATGCAAAACGATAACATACCCTATTATTGTTTAAATATTGTAAATATTCTTCCGAATCTAATATTTTGTTGTTAATAATCTCAATTTTAAATGATTTTTATTAAAAAGTACCGAATTTCCGGTATAAAATGCTGACATAACCTGAAATTGTCGAAATTGATGTATTTTGGTGATTTTTGCTAAAAGATACCAATTTTAGACAAAAAATACTAATATAACCTAGAGTGGTTCGAAATTTTAAACCTAATTTTTCAGTGAAAAACGTTATCATAACCTGAAATTGTTCCAAAATTGGAACTCTTCTTTGAAATCCAATGATTCTTCATAAAAAGTAACGATTGCCGGTATGAAACGCTAACATAACCTAAAATTGTTGGATATTGTTTAATTTTTGAAGTCAAATTATTAGAAATAATATTTCCGATGCAAAACGCTAACACATATTATTATTGTTCAAATATTGTCGAATAGTGTCATCACAACCTAAAACTGTTTCCAAAATGGTATATTTTCTTTGAAATCAAATGATTGTTTATTAAAAGTACCGATTTCCGGTAAAAAAAAACACTGACATAACCTAAAATTGTTCCGAAATTTAGTATGTTGATGATTTTTGCTAAAACATATTAATTTCCGACAAAAAGCACTAATATAAGCCTAATTTTTCTGTGAAAAACGTTATCGTAACCTAAAATTGTTCCGAAATTGTAAATTTCCTTTGAAATTCAATAAGTGTTTATAAAAAATACCGAATTCAGGTATAAAACGCTGACATAACCTGAAATTGTTGAAAATTAGGTAGCTTGAAAATGATTTTTGCTAAAATATATCAATTTCCGACAAAACACGCTAACATACCCTAAAGTTGTTCGAAATTGTAAGCTTGATTTTTCAGTGAAAAACTTTATCATAACCTAAAATTGTTCCGAAATTGTGAATATTCTTTGAAATCCACTGATTGCTTTTAAAAAAAATACCGAATTCCGGTATAAAACGCTGACATAACATAGAATTGTTGAAAATTGGTCAACTTGATAATGATTTTTGCTAAAACGTATCAATTTCTGACAAAAAAACCTAACATAACCTAAAATTGTTCCGAAATTGTAAATCTTCTTTGAAATTCAATAAGTGTTTATAGGAAATACTGAATTCCGGTTTAACATGCTAACATAACCTAAAATTGTTGAAAATTAGGTTTCTTGATAATGATTTTGTATAAAACATCAATTTCTGACGAAGGACACTAACATAACCTAAAATTTTTGGAAATTCCGAAAATTCTAAGCCTAATTTTTCATTGAAAAACTTTCTCATAACCTAAAATTGTACAGAAATTGTAAATCTTCTTTAAAATCCAATGATTTTTCCATAAAAAGTACCGATTTCTGGTATAAAACGCTAACGTAACCTAAAATTGTTGAAAATTAGGTATCTTGATGATAATTATTTTTGCTAAAATATCAATTTCCGGCAAAACACGCTAACATAACCTAAAGTTGTTTCAAATTGTGAGCCTGATTTTTCAGTGAAAAACTTTATCATATCCTAAAATTGTTCCGAAATTGTAAATATTCTTTGAAATTCAATAAGTGTATATAAAAAATATCGAATTCTGGTTTAAAATGCTGACATAACCTAAAATTGTTCAAAATTAGGTTTCTTGATAATTATTTAGGCTAAAACATCAATTTCCGACAGAACACGCTAACATAACCTAAAGTTGTTCGAAATTGTAAGCTTGATTTTTCAGTGAAAAACGTTATCGTAACCTAAAATTGTTCAGAAATTGTAAATCTTCTTTTAAATCACTGATTGCTTATAAAAAAATACCGAATTCCGGTATAAAACGCTGACATAACCTAAAGTTGTTGAAAATTAGGCATCTTGATAATGATTTTTGTTAAAACGTATCAATTTCTGACAAAAAAAAAACTAACATAACCTAAAATTGTTCCGAAATTGTAAATCTTCTTTGAAATTCAATAAGTGTTTATAAAAAATATCGAATTCCGGTTTAAAATTCTAACATAACCTAAAATTGTTGAAAATTAGGTTTATTGATAATGATTTTTGTTAAAACTATCAATTTCCGACGAAGAACACTAACATAACCTAAAGTTGTTCGAAATTGCAAGTCTGATTTTTCAGTGAAAAACGTTATCATAACTTAAAATTGTTCCGAAATTGTAAATCTTCTTCGAAATTCAATAAGTGTTTATAAAAAATACCAAATTCAGGTATAAAACGCTGACATAACCTAAAATTGTTGAAAATTAGGTATCTTGATAATGATTTTTGCTAAAATGTATCAATTTCTGACAAAAAAACCTAACATAACCGAAAGTTGTTCGAAACTGCAAGCCTGATTTTTTTAGTGAAAAACGTTATCATAACCTAAAATTGTTGCGAAATTGTAAATCTTCTTTGAAATTCAATGAGTGTTTATAAAAAATACCGAATTCCAGTATATAATGCTAACATAACCTAAAATTGTTGAAAATTAGGTTTCTTGATAATGATTTTGTATAAAACATCAATTTCCGGAAAAACACGCTAACATAACCTAAAGTTGTTCGAAATTGTGAGCCTGATTTTTCAGCGAAAAACTTTATCATAACCTAAAATTGTTCCGAACTTGTAAATCTTCTTTGAAATTCAATAAGTGTTTATAAAAAATATCGAATTCTGGTTTAAAATGCTAACATAACCTAAAATTGTTCAAAATTAGGTTTCTTGATAATGATTTTGGCTAAAACATCAATTTTCGACCGAATACACTAACTTAACCTAAAGTTGTTCAAAAATGTTAGTTTATAGTTTTGGAAGTCAAGTAATTAAAAATAATATTTCCGATGAAAAACTTGAACGAACCCTATTATTGTTCAAATATTGTAAATTCTCTCTATTGTAAATTCTCTAATATTTTTCGTTCAAAATAACCGACTTCCGGTGAAAAGGGTCATCATAACCTAAAATTGTTCCAAAATTTTACATTTTTTATGAAATCTAATGATTGTTTATTAAAATTGCCGATTTCCGGTATAAAAAACTAACATAACCTAAACTTGTTCAAAATCATAAGCATAATTTTTCAAGTCAAATAATTTTTATTTGAAATAATATTTCCGTTGAAAAACGCCAACATAACCTAAAATTGTCGAAAAATTTGATATCTTGCTTAAACGTACCAGAAATGTCCGACCAAAAACACTAACATAACCTAAAGTTGTTCAAAATTTTAATTTTAATATTATAAAAGGAAAATTGTGACAATTGAAAGTAAAAAATTGTTGGAAAATAAATCGCAGCTTGAAAAAAAAGGGGAAAGATAGGAAATTGGGGACTGACTGTGATCCCTGTAATTCTAAATCTAGACGGAGTTGAAAAAGTAGATTTTGTGCGTCCTGAAATTCTTAAAAGCATGACTCCAGCCACATTATACATATGTACCTTATAAATACTACCTCTTTAAGGCCAGAGCATTAAGGAAGTTCCTCAGATCAAGAACATATTTTTTAACTCTTTATAAAATAGTCACACACTACTTTACATCTACTTTAGATAATAGTAATAATTTTTCTATTATTAGCCATTACTATGATTATCACCTTAGGACTTGAACAGCTCATTTTTTCGTTGACGGGCTCAAGACGTCAATCGTCGAAAATTAATTTTGGAATCTCGTACCCGAGGGAATTGTCATTTTTGTAAAAAATGTCATTCTATGTACTTATCATGTAGGTACTTGAAAAGTTAGGAAACAAACCTTCGATAAGACTAAAGAGCACACGTGATACATTAGTACCCTCCAAGATTTAGAAACTTACTGTAACTATTATTGTATTTTGCGATTAGGTACTTTGTAGTGACGTAGAAATCAATATTATTATATTTTTTCTCACTGCGCGGTCTATACTTACGAAATACTTAAAAGTCTGGGTCCTCTTCCTTTTTCAGACAATTCGAAATTGCTAGATTTTCGTCTATTCTGAAAATCGAGTGAGGATCTTTGAATTTTTTTGGGCGATCCACGACTTGTCCTCATACATATTTTAGGATATCGTACGTACAAGATACTTAAAAATCTCAGCCCGCTTTATATTTTAGATGATTCGGAATTGGTAGATTTTGATCTATTTTTCCGAAAAAGGAATGAGCAATTTTTTGGCGATCCACGAATGGTCCTCGTAAACATTTCAGGACATCGTACGTACAAAAAATACTTAAAAATCTCAATCCTCTTCCTTTTCAAGACAATTTGGAATTGGTAGATTTACATCCATTCTGAAAATCGAATATCTTTGAATTTTTCTTGGCAATCCACGACTCGTCCTCATAGTTGTTTCGGGATGAGATCGTACAAAAATCTCAGTCCTTCTTCAGACGAGTCGGAATTTGTAAATTTAAATCTATTTTTCAAAAAAAAAAAGAAGGAAGAACTTTGGATTTTTATGGACGATCCACGACTCGTCCTCATACCTGTTTCAGGACATCGTACGTAAACGATACTTAAAAATCTCAGTCCGCTTCATTTTTGGATGATTCGGAAATGGTAGATTTCGAACTATTTTTCCGAAAAACGAATGAGGATCTTTGGATTTTTTCGGACGATCCACGACTCGTCCTCATACCTGTTTTAGGACAAGATCGTACGTACAAGATACTTAAAAATCTCAGTCCTCTTCCTTTTTTAGACAATTCGGAATTTGTAAATTTACATCCATTCTGAAAATCAAATCAGGATCTTTGATTTTTTCTTGGCAATCCACGACTCGTCCTCATAGCTATTTTGGGACAAGACCTTACAAAAACCTCAGTCCTTTTTTAGACGAGTCGGAATTCGTAAATTTAAATTTATTTTTCAAAAAAAAGAATGAAGAACTTTGGATTTTTATGGGCGATCCACGACTCGTCCTCATACCTATTTCAGGACATCATACGTACACGATACTTAAAAATCTCAGTACTCTTCCTTTTTTAGATGATTCGGAATTGGTAGATTTCGATCTATTTTCCCCAAAAACGAATGAGGATTTTTGGATTTTCTTGGCGATCCACGACTCGTCCTCATAGCTATTTTGGGACGAGACCTTACAAAAACCTCAGTCCTTTTTTAGACGAGTCGGAATTTGTAAATTTAAATTTATTTTTCAAACAAAAAAATGAAGAACTCTGGATTTTTATGGGTGATCTACGACTCGTCCTTATACCTGTTTCAGGACATCGTACGTATACGATACTTAAAAATCTCAGTCCTCTTCTTTTTTTAGACAATTCGGAATTGGTAAATTTACATCCATTCTGAAAATCGAATCAGGATCTTTGAATTTTTCTTGGCTATCCACGACTCGTCCTCAAAGCTGTTTTTGGACGAGACCGTACAAAAATCTCAGCCCTTTTTCAGACGATTCGGAATTTGTAAATTTAAATTTATTTTTCAAAAAAAAAAGAAGAACTTTGGATTTTTATGGGCGATCCACGACTCGTCCTCATATCTTTTTGAGAAAAAGATCGTACGTACAAGATACTTAAAAATCTCAGTCCTCTTCCTTTTTCAGACAATTCAGAATTGGTAGATTTCGATCTATTTTTCCGAAAAAGAATGAGAATCATTGGATTTTTTGGGCGATCCACGACTCGTTCCCCAGACTCATTCCCACTCACTCGTCGCCAGAATTATTTTTTAAAGTCGGGAAATTTTTTCGGGAGCCTGCTCAAATTTTGTTTAAATTGTAATATAAAATTAAATAACAATATTGTTTTATTTGTAAAAGTTTACATTACTGGATTTAAATATTTTTGTGAAATTATTATTTTTGTTGTTGTAAATTTATATTTGTAACTGAAAATTCAACGGTTGGGTTCATTTTTTTCTCGCTTTTGCCTGAAAAATCTTTCTAAGTTCAAAATTGAACTTCTTTACGCAATTCATATTTTTTGGTTGAATTCAACTATTTTTTCTTAAGAATTGAAATCTTTTTTGGTTGAAATATCAACTATTACGTTTTCCGTTTTAATTGTAAATGAAAATTCGTCTCTTTGGTTGAAACTTTATCTATTTTGTAGATTTTTTTTTAATATTAATTTTTTGACTGAAAATTTGAGTTGGGAATTCATATTTTTTGGTTGAAAATTCGTCTTTTTTGGTAAAAAATTAATCATCTTGGTTAAAATTATTTTTTTTATACTGAAAATTTAACTATTCAATTTTCGGTTGAAAATTTGTCTTTTTTACTGGAAAATTCGCCTCTTTGGGCGAAAGTTAATCTTTTTTTTCAAAATTAATATTTTTGGTTTCAGATTCAACTATTCTAATTGAAGATTAATAATTTAAATTGAAAATTTATCACTTTGTGGGAAAATTGAACTATTTTGTTGAAAATTAATTTTCTTTTGTTAAAAAAAAATTTTTTTCAACTGAAGTTTGAACTATTTGATTGAAAATGGATCTTTTTGATTTAAAATCTAACTATTACAATAGAAGATTTTTGTTGCAAATGTATCACTCTGTCGGAAAATTTAATTATCTTGTTTATAATTCGTTTTTGTTCAATTGAAAATTAATTTTTTCAACTAAAAATTTTACTATTCTATTCAAAAATGGAATCAAAAATCTTAAATTTTTAGTAAAAAAAATGTTAACTAAAGGAAAACCAATCATTTAACAAAATAGTTTAATTTTCAAATAAATACATGAATTTTCAACTAGAAAAAAAAATTTGAACAAAACATTTAAATCCTCAACGTAAACGGATTAATTTTTAGACAAAAAGCTGCATTTTCAACAAAATCAGATAAAATAAAAACAGAGTTGAATTTTCAAACCAAAAGGACTAATTTCCAAAAAAATAGTTAAATTTGCAACCATGAAAGATTTTTCGGTCAGAAAAGAAAAAAAATCGCGAGAAATAGTTGATATTTTAATCCATTTTTAAGTAAATATTAAAATTTTCAACTAAAAAATATAAATAATCAATCAAAAGTGGAATAGTTAAATTTTCAGTTAAAAAATTAATTTTCAACTAAAAGAAGACGAATTTTCAATAAAATAGTTTAACATCAACAAACAAAATAAGTTTTCAACAAAAGAATTAAATTTTCAAAGAAGATTTTTTTGTCTAAAATTTAACTATTGCCATAGAAAATTAATAATTTTAATTTTAAATTTCCCACTTTGTGGGAAAATTGAACTATTTCGTTGGAAAATAATTTTTTAAACTGAAAATTTAAATAATCCAGTTGCATATTCCATAATTTTAGTTGGAAATTATTTTTTTTCTGTAAATTTAACTATTCAATTTTCGGTTGAAGATTGATCTTTTTTACTTGAAAATTCATGTATTTTTATGAAAATTCAACTATTTCAGTGAAAGATTAATAATTGTAGTTGAAAATTGATCACTTTGTTGAAAAATTTAATTAGCTTTTTGAAAATTCGTTTTTGTTTGATTGAAAATTAATTTTTAAACTGAAAATTCCACTATTCAATTTTTGGTTGCAAAATTGTCTTTTCTCAGTTGAAAATTCAACTATTTGATTGAAAATTGAACTTTTTCTTCCGTTAAAAATTCAACTATTTGTTTCAAAGTTCATCTATTGTTTAGTAAAGTTACTTTCACAAATAAAAAAATAGTTATTTAATTTTACATACGAGTAGAAAGGCAAAAAATATATAATAAACCGTGAAAAATTATACCCGGAAAAATCTTGAAATACCTAAAAAAAAACCTTTAATTTCAGGGAATTTTTTCGAGGATTTGAATCTCAAATTTAGGAAAAGACTAGAGGGCGCTGGTGGTGCCTGCCATCACGCCCCGTCCAGAACGGCCAAAACGTGCGCACGTCTCGTCCTGAAGCGTGTATGTTGGCCAAGTCGTGGATTGCCTTTTTTTTTAAACTTTATTTTGAAAAGGTGTCATACTAGTGGTGCTATATTAGTGCGTTTGAATATTTCTACATGAAAATGAAGACATCAATTATTATTTAAACTATAAGGTCTTTACTGAAAGTTGTTCATAAACAAGTAATTTTCTATTTAAACTGATTAGTCTAATTAAATCAGTGAATTTCGAAGATATCGAGTGAAACTCAAAAGTAGATTAAAAAATAAATTGTAAAAAAGAGAAAGAGACCATCCTGGAAAAGAGAAGGAATAGTAATTATATTGTAAAGAGACTCTGCTATAGAGGAATTGTATTTTAAAATTCGAGAGTATTTTACTAATTAAATTGTTGCTAAGAAACAGATAAATTTTAACGTTGGTACTTTCTATGAAATAAGTAGAGTAAAAAAATCACTACCGGTGTATACAAGAGTCCTCCTAGATGATTGTGATAGAATTCTGATCGAAACTGATGGTACTTGTTATTATTGTAAATGAATCTGCTGCTACGATACACAATTGATAAGAATCGTCACTATATTCCTTATATCATGAGACTATGACGTCATTGTTACTGTACATAAATCTCGTTATAACTCACAGTATTAAAAATAATTAATAAGAGCCTCATAGAAAATCGTTTTTAGGATCAGAAATAAACATATATTTTAATTGCAACTCGAATCTGTTTTCATTTTTCCAAAATTTACCCATTCATTCATTTTTTTAATTTAATACCATTTCAGCATGTTTATTCTTGTTATTAAAACTTCATCGAATTCAATTCAATTATTTAATAATATAATAGTATATAATATTTATAGTATAATAATATTTTATATTCTTTTAAATAAAATTAATGTGTGCTAGTGCCCACATCAAAATTAAAAAATTATTTTTCAATAAGAAAAAATAAAAACTTCCACAAAATAATTTTAATGTTCAATTATTAACCACTTGAAACGCTTTAAATTTCTAAAATTTCAACAAAACAGATGAATTTTCAACAAAATGCAAGAATTTTGAAACAAATGGTTAAATTTTCAAATTAATTATTTTAATTAAATTAATTAAAATTTAAATTATTATAATTAATAAATAAAGAAAATAATCAATCAAAAGATTAATTTCGAACCAAAAAGATTAATTTTTAACCAAGAAGATTAATTTTCAACCAAGAAGACGAATTTTTTAATCAATAAAGAAAATAATCAATCGAAAATGTTAAATTTTCAAACCAAAAACACGAATTTCCTGCAAAACGGTTGATTTTTCAACCAGAAAATATATTTTTTGTTTAATTTGAACTTTTAACCCAAAAATATAAATATCACTTTTCTATAAAAAATGTGAAAGAAACATTTCAGTTTAAAAAAAATTAATTTTCAACTATAAAATACACATTTTCAACGAAATAGTTTAATTTTCAACCAATGACAACAATTTTCAACCAATAAGATAAATTTTCAGCCATGAAGATTAATTTTCAACCAAAAAGATGGCTTTTCAACAAAATAAAAGACTTTTCAAACAAAT
>CAKNXH010056235.1:1490-13332 GCA_932178445.1 Andricus quercusramuli
CACAAAAATAATGTAAGGTAACACCCCTACCCCTTTTCCAACGCCTCATGGGGGCGGGAAGGCACCCCTGTGACTAGTCACAGAAATAATGTAAGGTAACATCCCTACCCCTTTTCCAACGCCTCGTGGGGGTGGGAAGGCACCCCTGTGACTAGTCACAGAAATAATGTAAGGTAACACCCCTACCCCTTTTCCAACGCCTCGTGGGGGCGGGAAGGCACCCTTGTGACAGGTCGAAAAAATAATGTAAGGTAACACCCCTACCCCTTTTCCAACGCCTCGTGGGGGCGGGAAGGCACCCTTGTGACAGGTTACAAAAATAATGTAAGGTAACACCCCTACCCCTTTTCCAACGCCTCGTGGGGGCGGGAAGGCACCCTTGTGACAGGTCACAAAAATAATGTAAGGTAACACCCCTACCCCTTTTCCAACGCCTCGTGGGGGTGGGGAGGCACCCCTGTGACTAGTCACAGAAATAATGTAAGGTAACACCCCTACCCCTTTTCCAACGCCTCGTGGGGGGCGGGAAGCCCCCACGGATATCGTAATCTTGCCCATAATTACAGTATTAGCATTTTTTCGGCACAACTAGCCAAATGGTGAAAATAGTCTAGTCATTTTCAGTAATTTTCATCTAGTTGAAAGCAGTAAAATTAATTACGTGCATTATTTTCAGGCCGACTAGACAAATGTTGAAAATAGGCTAGTCGCCCCGAATTTCGGGGTCATTAACATTTTTTTGTGATTTTTGTCTAGTTAAAACGAGAAATTTCCTAAAATGCATTATTTTTGGGACGACTAGCCGAATGGAGAAAATAGGATTGTCAATTTTGGTAATTTTGGTCTAATTAAAAACAGTAGAATTTATGAAGTGCATTATTTTCGGGATGACGAGCCAAATGCTAGAAATAGGCTAGTCGTCCCGAATTTCGGGATGACTAGCCAAATGGTAGAAATAGGCTTGTCGTCCCGAATTTCGGGATGACTAGCATTTATCTTGATTTCCGGCTAGTCGTCCCGAAATTCGGGACGACTAGACGCAGCCTTAAAAAAAAGTAATGAAAATTGCCTGCCTTAGGACTCGAGCCTCCGATCCCAAGTGTATAAGTCCAGAGGGCGAGGACTGAGCTACGGGACTCATTAATATATATTTAACATACAACGTATACGATATCCCGAACAGAACAGAAGTCCAGGAACCTTCCTGAAACATTTTTCGGAATTCTCCGAACCTTCACTCAAAAAAAAATCTGGTTGAGCCAACCAGAATTCTGGTTAATTCAACTAGAGCAGACTATTAAGTTTGCCCTTACTATAGATTTTGGTAAAAGTATCAGAAGTTTCTAGTTGAGAATTTACTGGTTAATTTTCACAGAAATTCGAGTAAATTTAACCAGAATCTTCACGAGACAGTTTTCTGGTAGCTTAAGAACACAACGTTCTGGTAAACATAACCAGATATTCTGCTAAACATAACCAGATATTCTGCTAAACATAACCAGATGTTCGGGTAAGCTTAATCAGATATTCTGGTAGTCATCGATTTTCGACAATCGAATTTCGATAACTTTTCTGCCTTCGTGAACTCTTTCTAGCCTCCTCTGAAATTACATGGACTGCGTCCCAAAGAAAATAATCTAACAAATGTTTTCAAAAATAGAGTGCAGCAACTATATTCCGCTTAGCTAAAATTTCGCCTCCCGTTATGTGAATATATTAATAAATGGCGATAGATACCTACAACACTTGAAGCGAAAGCAGCATATTATTGATGCATTAAGTTTCTGAAAATTTTTGCTAGGACTATTCTCTTCGGGATTTACATGATATGCACTTATATCACTTGGTCAATACCAAACTCTCGAACATTCACTTTGTTTATTTATTGTTTATAATATCCCTGCACCGCTGGTATTTAGACAGATGACGCGCAGCTTTTTCTTATAAAACAACTAAATGCACGGTTCACTACAATTATTTATATTAGTTTGGACAAAGCGTCACTTGACACCTCCTGCAAGACGACATGAAAGAAAAGACAGAGCTCTGGAAACTGAACTAAGAGCGCAGCACTTTTGCTACCAGAAATATTAACCAGAATAGTTTTAACAGGAAAAAAATGATCAAAGTTAATTAACTAGAATTTTCTAATCATGTTAACCATAATTTCTTATTAAAATGACTAGACATTTTTAACCCAAAACGTCTGGTAACATTAACTAGAACTTTTCTTTGAGTATAATATAGCATATAGGGTACTCAAAACTAAAAAATGATATCCATTTTTCCCTATCTCTCACGGTTTACGAGGCATTTGTTGTTAAAAATTACAATAACGATAAAGCTTATTCAGGTCCTGGTGGGAATTTTGTGGAACGTTCCAATGATTTGAACATTTTACACGTTCCGGCGACGTGGCCAGAACGTTTCAGGGACGTTCCTGGATCGTTCCATACTGTTGGGGTATATACCAAGTTTCATTGATATCCTTTGAATTCTCGATTTTTTCCCCTTTTGCATATCTCCTAGTCCACTGTGCAATTACTATATTACGCGGTTGCACATCCCAACTCCATCGGTCCGGGAAGGAAGGGATACAAATACTCAAAAATGGGGGCAATTAAGGGAGAATGTAGTTAAATCCTAGGTCGGATGCTTGTGGAAACTGATTGAAGCGAAAGGTAATATCGTTAATTAAAGTTGGGAAGTGCATCGGCTTTTGTGGGATTTGAATCACCTAGCCTAAACAGGTGAAGGGTAAAGTGAGTTACTTAGCAGACGAGTTTCGGCATTTGATTGGCCGATCGTTGCACAGAGGTTTGGCTTCCCAATCCTCTTTTGCCTCACGCTTCCGTTCTCATTCAGTTCTCGTTCTCGATCTCAGCCTAGCAATATCCTTTACCGTGGTTTCGATACTGCAGTAATAGTAGCTACTAGAGAATACCCTTACTCTTGGCCCTTCTTGTTTTCTCAATTACTGCTAGCATCCACTTTAGTGTACCAAACTAGAGCATCTGCCATGACTTCTCATTGCTATTTTACGGAAAAACGTTATCCTCTAATGCAAAAAAAAGAGTGAAAATTCCGAATAACGGTTCCTGATCTTTTCGAAGCTTCATTTGTTAATAAAATTTATTAGAATAAATGTTTATCAACATTAACGGTGGCAAAATCAAGATGCTTCAAAATCGCGAAATCATTTCACATTGAGAATACAAGCGCCCCGCCCTCATCGAGATAGAACCTGATAATATGCATTCCGAGCAATAACACCCAGTCATGTGGACCGGTTCTAATTAGAAATATTAACCAATGAATGAACCGTTAGCTACATTTACCTTATCCTTCGGGCAATTTTTTTCATTTCTTATTAAACACAAAAAAGACATTAATCGAAAAGAGTACCATTGATTACTTTATTTTTCCTCTTAAAATTTGAACTGGATGTTAATTAACCATGATTATTTTTTAAGGGGCCTCCCACGTAGCGCTTTATATATAGTAAGTGTGTGTACATTTAACATTAGCGTAACGCTCGAGGTGACCCCCCCCCCCTGCCTGAAGGCGTTCCGTATTTTTTGAACGGCCCCTAAATCCTGTGAGGAAAAATTTTAAACAATTCACGTTAATCATGTCCTTTGGATAATTGTTTTAATGCAAATACACAAATCGATTTATTTAAAAAGACTCAAACCATTGTTTTAATTTTCATGTTTAAGTTTGCATGGGATATCAGTCAACCATAATCGTTAGACAAAAAATTTGTGAACCGACATTTAAACAACATGCACCACCTTCTACGCAAATTTTGTTATTCAAAAAACATTAATTAATATAATCGTAGACAAACTCAAATACAAAATACTACAAAACTATGTCGTTTAAAAAAAAATTAATTTCAAAACCTAAAATCGTCTTTCGTAAATCAAGGATGAAATTATTATTATTTAACATAAAATTAACGTACTATTTAAAAATATCCATAGGATGTGAGACATTAAAAAATCCAGTGCAGCATTTTAAGTAGCATTTACCTAATCCTTCTTTTAAATATTTCAAAAAATGTTGGGTTTGGGGGAAAATACCTTGAAGAAAAGTTTCAAGAATATGTTCAAAAAAGGTAAGTCTTCTTTTAATTGTTTGTACATTTTTCTCTAAACTCAACATATTTCATTAAAAAAATTACAAATTTATTTAACTTTTCATAGCTTACCTATGTAAAAATTGAACTTTAAAATTCCTGAGAAAACTTTATTTAACAAAAAAATACAATACAGGTTTGCGAATTTTTAAATTATTTGAAACAGACAAAACTAACCTCTTTCCGGCTTCAACAATAACGGCTCAAATATTCTCAATTCATGCTTAATAAAACGTAAGATAAGCAGGAACTAGTTTAGAGAAAAACGTATAATAAAAAAAAATTATTTCTAGAAGACCTACAACACTATTTTAGAACATTATTTCCTAGAACCTATGTTTTTCTGAATATTCTATGAGAAGCAGTTATAACTGTTTTTAACAACTCTTGTACAGTGTTCACTGATTGTAAAAGTTACGTTCTTATTCTGAATTTCGTATCACTATCCAGATGGTCATGATACAACTTTTAAAAACGTTTTGCTAATTAACATTTTACACGATATTGTATATAGCAAGTTAATTTAATTAGCAGTTTCAAATTATACTCTTGTGAAGGCGAAAGCAGCTCGAAACCGTAAGAATGTATACGATGCATAATGGCGAGGGGGCTGAAAATGTTCTTGTTCTACTACTCAGGCTAAACACAGTTCATTTTGTAAACTTGACGAACTTGTGGAACTTGTCAAAATAGCTGCTAGCTATATTACCTGATTCGGAGTTGCTACTTTGGTGTGAAAGTCTCTTCTTCCATAGAGTCAGAAATGGGGGAATGTGGGTGGGTAATGGTTTGGGGGTTTATATGTAGTGCACTAGAGAGTGTTTCCTGAAGGCTAGAAATGGCTTAACTTCCTCGATGCCACTCCCTTGACGAGAATTTATCCTTTATAATAAACAGCCAGTCAAAATGTCTTTCACACGATTCTTGGATTTCAAGTGATTCACATTCCACTCAGTTTGATAATAATTCAAGGATTCACCGAATCCGAATCATTAGAAAATAGGTACACAATTTACGTAATTATATAGGAATTACCACAAGTCAATCGAAAAAGCCTGGTTCAATGTTTTTATTAGGGTTTGATTCAAAAAAATTCCATCAAATTAGAGACTTTTTCCATATATTAAATACCTCATATATCATCGACGCATCGTTATTAAATCGAGAGCATAGTTGGGGTTTTGTAATGAGAACGTCAGGAGATTAAATGCACCAAATTCTAATTAAATTCACCAAAAATTCCTGGCTGTACTTTATTAGAAACCAAAAGGACCTCCTTCACATAGTGAAGACAAAACTATAGATGGATTTTCTATTGAGAAATATAACTCATTTCTTTAAATTCAAATTTTATGCAACTTCTAGAAACTATGAATGGTACCATTTATACATCAATTTAGATGTTCGGTATATCCGAAGGGTTTCAGTGGGAGACGAATGTTGAGAAACTTTGACTCTACTGCTGAAGCGAGACGGCATAATTTAAATTTAACTACCCCCGGTCCCGTTGGACGGTACCGGATGTACCTACTGTTCAAATGCGTCTTCAGCGCTTCGTGATTTCCCGCTATCTCTTCGTATTTCAGGACTAGTTTATCGGCAAGAAACTTGTCTCTGACGGCATTTTCTTTTTCTGCATCGTTGTGCATGCTTGACGTACTCCGTCGAATTCACGTCGAACCTTCCAGTGAAATAGCTGTGCGCTTCAGGTATTGCGCCTCCGGAGATTCCCGAGCGGAAGTTACGCAGCAGCGACTACAACGCGCGTTTTGATTCATGTCGAGGTATATGTTCAGTGAACAAGTTGCTTGGGGCCCATAACTCATAATCCAATTCATGGGAGGTCGCAAGTTGTGAAGAAAACAGCTATTGGAGGAGGCACAGCTTAAAAGTAAGAGAGCATTTTTACTATTTGTATGAATATAAATTACTCATTGGAGCAACCCAATTTCAGAATTCCAGAGAGGAGCTGTAATTTTCCCTTGTCCTTTTGTTTATCTCCCGACGTTTTCTGTTTCCTTGGAATTCCTCAATGGATAGTAACGTCACTATTCTAACATATATGTTGAATTCAAATTTTGGATTAAAAATTAAATCAATATACGGGTAAAATTTATTTTTGGGTGGAGTTCCGAAAAGCGCTTACCTCCGATTAATCTAAAACTCCGTATACCTATGTATTTTGACGTGCTGATCACGAAAATGATAGTGAAAATGCCCGCAAATTTGATTTTCAAGGTCAAAACCCCAACAAACTATAAAAATTTCATGTTTTTCCGTTTATTTCAGTAAATAGTAAAAATTTACAAAAAAGCTTCTAACAAAAGTTTTAGAACTTCTGAAAATACATATTTTATATTGAATATGTTTTTACCCTACGACTGACCGTTTTAGAGAAAAGAAGGAAAATTTCGGTACGAAGGCATCCCTATGACTGGCCACAGAAATAATTTAGGTCACACACGACCCCCTTTCTAACGTGTCATGGGGGGCGGGAAGGTACTTCTATGACTGGCCACAGAAATAACTTAGGTTACACACGACCCCCTTTCCAACGTCTCATGGGGGGCGGGAAAACACCCCTGTGACTGGTCACAGGAATAATTTAGGTCACACACGACCCCCTTTCCAACGTGTCATGGGGGGCGGGAAGGCACCCCTATGACTGGCCACAGAAATAACTTAGGTCACACACGACCCCCTTTCCAACGTGTCATGGGGGGCGGTAAGGCACCCTGATGACTTGCCACAGAAATAATTTAGGTCACACACGACCCCCTTTCTAACGTGACATGGGGGGCGGGAAGGCACTCCTATGACTGGCCACAGAAATAACTTATGTTACACACGACCCCCTTTCCAACGTCTCATGGGGGGCAGAAAAATACCCCTGTGACTGGTCACAGGAATAATTTAGGTCACACACGACCCCCTTTCCAACGTGTAAGGGGGGGCGGGAAGGCACCCCTATGACTGGCCACAGAAATAACTTAGGTCACACACGACCCCCTTTCCAACGTGTCATGGGGGGCGGTAAGGCACCCTTATGACTTGCCACAGAAATAATTTAGGTCACACACGACCCCCTTTCCAACGTGTCATGGGGGGGGGCGGGAAGGCACCCCTATAACTGGCCACAGAAATAATTTAGGTCACACATGGCCCCCTTTCCAACGTGTCATGGGGGGGGGGAAGGCACCCCTGTGACTGGTCACAGAAATAACATAGGACGCACACCATCCCCATTTGTTTCAGCATTAATGCCTACTTACGGTTAGTACTTGGATAGGTGACCGCTCGGCAATACTGCGTTCTGTTGGCCCGTCGTGGGTGTGGTGAACCCACACTTGTAGTTATTTACTTCAAGAAACTATCCACCTAGAAACACTACCCGCATCGGGTAGTGTCACGCCTACCCCGAAAGGGAAATGGCTTAATGGTATACCTACGCACTTCGCCGCCGGAATATTTATCATCTATTTTCTCGCAAACTATCAGTCGTAGGGTAAAAACATATTCAACATAAAATATGTATTTTTAAAAGATATACAACTTTTGTTTGGAACTTTTTTGTAAATTTTTTTTATTTACTGAAATAAACGGAAAAACATTAAATTCTTATAGTTTTTTGGGGGTTTGATCTTGAAAATCAAATTTGCGGGTATTTTCACTATCATATTCATGATCAGCGCGTCAAAATACATAGGTATACGGAGTTTCAAATTTATCGGAGGTAAGCGCTTTTCGGAACTTTATCCTTTTTTTTTTTAGACAAGGAAGATTTTTTCAGCAAGAGCAGACGCAGAGGCTCCAGAACGTGGGATTTTTCGGCCCCCACCACGTTCCCATCTGGGAAAAATACATGCAAACGTAGTGTGTCGGTGAGAAGGCTCTGTTAAGTATTGCGTCGGCCATCCTCGTGTAAAGCCGAAGACGCACGAGCACGAACCCATGGCAGCGTGGCTCGGGCCGAGCCGAGCTCGTCCGAGGTCCGAGTCGGACGCGGCGATTCAGTTTCGTGGGCAATTAGGAGGTTTGGGTTGATTTTTGATTTCCAGAATGACACCTGAAGGAAAGACTTCAAATACATGTAATGAAGTCTCGAAATATTTTGTATTATGTCTTTCAGGAAAGTATAAGGGATTTTAAGATTATGGTAATAAATCATTATTATTTTCAATTTAATGTGTCGAATTAATGAAAATAAAATTTATAAAATTTTAAATTATAAAATTAAATTAATTAAAAATAATAAATAAAAATTGAAATAATTAATTAATTCAATCAATTAAATTATAATTAAATTAATTATAAAATTTTTAATTTTATAAAATTTTCAATTTATTACATTGATCAACTTTTTTAATGTATACTCACCTCTGATAATTACCTTTCTTTTCGTGTTATTTTAGGCTATAATCACAATTTTGGGGATTTCAAGAGAATTCTGAATATTTTCCTTTGATGCTGCCCTGATAGGGTCAAACATGGTACACAAAACCGTCGTGAAATTTCAAATAAAAACTGTACTCTGTATAAATTAATTTTGAACATGAAAAATATTGATACGTTTTATAAGTATTCCCAAATTTTATTTGAATATGATACACAGTGATTTTTATGAAAAAATTCTTGTAGATAGTTGGTAATTTTTTTAATTTTATGATATTTTTGTACCATATTTGACCTAAGGGAACATATTTCAGGAATGAAATTAGAAAAATATCTCAGTTAGTGTTTGGTTGAAAAAATATTTTTTGTTGACATTTTTATTTCACATATCCGAAATATTTAAAAATTTTGTGAAATTTTGCCAAGAATCCCATATGAAAATTATATGTATAGAAATTAAAACAAGCAAAAAAAAAGTTAAGTAATGAATAGTTATTCAAAATTTTTTAGTTTGTGTACAACAATATTTTTCGCCTTAAATTATAATTTTGTTGAAATTTTTCTTTCTTCTTCATTAAAAAATTTAGTGACTTGAAAATTCATTTATTTGGTTGAAATTTCATTCTTTGAAAGTTTATTTCAACTGTTTTTAATTATAAATTCGAAATTTCCCATTGAAATAGCAATTATTACATTTTTCGTTCAAAATGCAGCTTTTTTGGTTGAAAATTCAACTGTTTAGTTAAAACTAGTATTTTTTTGTTGGAATATTGCTTTATATTCATAAATATTCTAAGACCTTCCAAAATTTTTTTAAGGCTCTCAGGAAAATTATATTTATACCTATAACCTTAAATATAAATAACTTAGAGAATGAATAGTTGTTCGAAATAATTATTTTGCATTACAAATTGTCTTTTGCGTCTAATTATAATTTGGTTGTAATATTCTTTTTTTCTTGACTAAAAATCGTTTTTACTTGAAAGTTTATTCGTTTTCTTTAAAATTAATGTTTTCAAGTTAAATTCAACCGTTTATTATTTGAAATAATTTGTTTTTGACATTGCAATTATCACATTTTTCGTTGAGAATTACCCTTGTTTGCCTGAAAATAAAACTATTTGGTTCAAGTTTTAATTTGAAATATTTGAAATGTTAGAAAATATTTCGGAATTTTTGTCAAGAATCCTATATAAAAATTATATTTATATAACCTTAAAACAAGCAATTTTTTTTTTTTTTAATAAATGAAGGGTAGAAATGCAAAAGGAGTCAAGCGCCATTTTTCGCTTTTTTCAGGAGAGACTAAAAACATGTTGTAAATTCAGCGGGACCATTTAAGAAAAAAATAAGAAAGTGCTTCCAGATACTTTAATGCTCTATCGAACTAAAAAAAGTTTGCTCAAATAAAGCTATCCGGTTTCGAGAAATTGAATGAAAACATGTCACGTTTCGAGGTTAGATTTTGGGTCCATATCGACTTTTAACATCTTTCAACATTAATTGTGCAGTCAATTTGCAGTTTAAGAAAAAACTAAAAATTTGAATTCTAGCTATTGAATGGACGAATTGATTTCCAAAAAGTTTGTTTAAAAAAAATCATGCAGTTTGGCGAAATTTGAAAATCCAATTATGACTTCGAAATGGTGTAAAACTGACATTTCAACTTCAAAATAATGACGATAGCAGTAATAATTTGGCATATTTACAAAAAATGAGGAATTGGGGTTTAGGTTATTCAGTGCTGAACGGAAGGGACTCAATAGTAATTAAAAATAATTAGCCAATGTCGAGAAAAATGAAATTCGATTTTTTACTTTGTGGTTAGAAAAGCTTCTCGAACTGTGAACACAAGAACACAAATTTTGAAAAATGATGACCCAAAAAAATCCTTTGGCAGGCATGTGTAATAGAATTTATCTGATTTTTTGAGCTAATAAACCCGATTTCGAAAATTTGGCGCTTGACTCCTTTTGCATTTCTACCCTTCAAATAATTATTTGAAATTTTGTATTTGTATTAAAAATTATTTTTTGCCTTAAATTATAATTTGGTTAAAATTAGTCTTCTTTCTCAACTGTTTTAATCAAAAATTAGAATTTGTTCTCATCGAAATAGTCATTATTACATTTTTTTGGTAAATTGAGCTTTTTTGGTTGGAAATTCATTTTTTTTTTTTTTTTTTTTTGAAAATTCGACTGTTTAGTTAAAACTTATATTTTGGTTGGAATTTTGATTGACATGCAGAAATATTATAAAATCTTTAAAAATTTTCTTTGAAAATTATCTTTGAAAATATATTGGAATTTTCTATAATCTTATGAAATTCTTTAAAATCTCATGCAATTCCTTAAAATCTTTTAAAATACACTACATTCTTTAAAATACTTTTGATTTATTTATTATTATTCATTATTATTCATTATTTATTATTTATTATTCATTATTCATTATTCATTATTTATTATTTATTATTTATTATTTATTACTTATTTTTTGTTATTTATTATTTATTATTTATTACCATAAAATCCGTAGAAAATTCATTTACTTACTTAAAAATAAGTAACCTCAAGAATGAATAGTTATTTACCATTTTTATCTTGTATCAAAAATTATTTTTTGCCTTCAATTATAATTTCGTTTCAATTGTTTCTTGACTAAAAATCGCTTTTACTTGAAAGTTTATTTATTTTGTTGAGAATTCATTTTTTTTAAGTTAAATTCAACGGGTTTTCATTAAAAATAATTTTTTTTAAATTGAAATGGCAACTATCACATATTTCGTTGAAAACTAACCTCCTTGTCTGAAAATTAAACTATTCGGTTGAAAATGCTTTTTTTTGTTCAAATTTTAATTTGAAAAATCTGAAATCTTAGAAAATATTTCGAAATTTTTTTAAGAATCTTAGAAAACTTATATTTATATTTATTTGTGCAATTTTATTGTAATTGTAAAATAATTTTTACATTTATTTGAAAAATTAAAAATGTCAATACTTTTCATAAATATTCCTAATTTTTATTTAAATATATGATACTCATTGATTTTTATTTTAAATATTCTGGTAAATAGTTGATCATTATAAATAAATGTATACAGTAACAGTTTTTATTAAAAATTTTACGATGGTTTTTGTACCATATTTGACCCTAGAGCAGAATCAAGGCAAAACATCCTAAAAATATGTTAATTAGTTATTAAAATACTACAAAGAATTACCTTCAAAATTATTCCGTCTTTTTAAAATCATGGGAAACTTCTTTATAAAATAAATTTGTTGAATATATTTTACATTTATTTACTAT
>CAKNXH010056236.1:2170-23311 GCA_932178445.1 Andricus quercusramuli
TGTAAATTTGTTCTGTAATCGTTCTGTAACAATTCTGGAACAGCGTTATAAGTGAAAATGTATTTTTAGAAAAATTCAGGAACACGGTTACAAAGGAACATTGTTCTGTAATAGTGCCGTAACACATATGTCACAGTGTTACGATGTAAATTTGTTCTGTAATCGTTCTGTAACAATTTCATAACAGTGTTACAAGGTTATGTAAAAAAAATGTTTTTTGTATTATTGCTGCACTTTGTTTATATTTTAAATAACACGATTTCACGCACGGTCCTCTATACATATAATCGCACGCTTAAACCCGTTGAAAAATCGCACTCGTTGGGGATTCGAACCCTAACTTAACTACCTAAATCGAATGTACCTACACGGAAAAAGAATCGCCTACATTTTAAGTGACTATTTTATAACTCCTGGATAGAGAGAAAAGTCTGGAGAGATTTCAGGGAATTTTATTAAATAGTAGAAGAAAAGTCAATTAATTTTTAGAAACAGAGTCACTGGAAAAAGTCTAGTAATCCTTTAAAAAAGCATTTCAAAACCAAGCGATCCTTTCTGATAAATAATAAACATTTCTCTAGAGTTTAGGTGACAGTCAAATAATTCTAAAGAAATGGTATTCAAGAAAATAGTTTATTAATTATATTAAAGAGTGTGTTAGATTTTATTTGATGGTAAACGACTTTTTATATAACTTGTGAAAAAGAATTTAAGAAATGAGTAATCGAAAATTCAGAATACGAGCTTATAGAATTCCGTTGACCAGTCACTAAAAACTGTAATATGCGCAGTGGACGTTTTTCCGTAGCACCGCGCACGTTGCCTGTTTTGCCCGTCGTGCGTTTGTTTGTATGCTTGCGAGCGCTTTTTACTTGTTAGCCATCTTGTGATGTGAAGTTATATATGTATGTTATTAATTATAATAATTTGTATTGTAAACGACAGGGGATTTATTTTCTAATCACGATTGCTTTTTAATTCTTAGTTTTCATAGAAAGAGTTATTTGATTACGTTAAAGGAAACTTCATATTATATAGACTTCGATTCCAATTGAAATTTTAGAGGTGATTCGCTTCCAATTTTGAATATTTTTTAATTGTAATGACTTAATTGTCGAATCGGGGCACACTTTAAAGTGTGCTTTTCGAAATTCTTTACTCTAAAATATTGAAATTTAAGAAATTAAATTTAAAGTGAGTAAAAATTTAAATTCCAGTTTAATATCCGAAATTCAAATTTGATCGTGGGATTCTTGCTTTTCTTGATTTCCAAGAATTTCGTAACTAAAACATTGAACCCTTTTCTTGATTTTTATCCTTTTTAATTAAATATAAGTGATATCTGTGAACCTTGAATCATAAAAATATTTCGTTGATATTATTCAACAATTTTTCATTTCTAACTTGTAGTTTTTTATTTGAATTTTCTAAATGAAGTCGAGATATTTAAAAAAAAATCATAAATTAAAACACAGTGGGATAAAATCAAAAAACGAGGTTCAGAATAACTTGTAGCTGGCAATTCTTAACCGGTTTTTGATTTTTTTGTTAGAAAAATTCAGCATCAAATTTTGAAGAGATTTATGTGGCCTGATTTTTGAATTTTTTTTCTATACTTTTATATTAATGCAAAGAGTGAAGAAAAATTCGATTTTTTCGTTTTTTTGTTATCTTCGTTAAACAAATTTTTCTATAGTCAGCATTGCCAGACTTTATGCGCGGGCGTAGTTGAAAGCAAAAAAAAATTATGACATTGTTAAGTTGATTGTTATAAACAAATTAACTTAACAAATAGTCTACACTATGGATTCTTCGTTTGCAAAGTAAATTTTCGCGTTAACATTACTTGCGTTTATCGAAAAAGTAATACCCGATCATAAAAGTTTGGCATTTCATATTTTTTATCAATTTTATAAACAAATGATATAAACAAATGCCTAGTGTGGACAATTAAAGGCAGAAATAAATCTTTTTTTCTGTTAATTTTTCTCAAACTATATCGCCAGTGATGTTTAATGATGGACAATCATCTATCTATATTTTATATTATTTTTATAAACAAATTATATAAACAAATGCCTAGTGTGGACATTTAAAGGCAGAAAGAAATTGTTTTTGCTCTTAATTTTTCTCAAATTATGTCGCCAGTGATATTTAATAATGGAAAATTATCATCCAATATTTGGCATTATTTTCATAAACAAATTATATAAACGAATGCCCAGTGTGGACATTTAAAGGCAGAAAGAAATCCTTTTTTCTCATAATTTTCCTCAGCAGTGATGTTTAATTTTGGAAAATTATCTTTCAATACTTTTTATCAATTTTATAAACAATTTATATAAACACATGCCCAGTGTGGACATTTAAAGGCAGAAAGAATTTTTTTCCCCTAATCTTCCTTAACTCTTAAACTGCACCGTGGGTGTCAAACACCCAGAGCCAACTTTGGCCTCTAATATTCCATATTAAATTCGATATAATGGGATATGTGCCGATTTTAGCATGGAAAATACACTGTTTGTTTTTAGTCAAAAATTGAATTTTCATTTCGCAAAATAAATACCTTTTTTGAAAAAAAATTATATCGTTATAAAACCAACGAAATTTACAAAAAGACGTATAATTCTACATCCCATCCAAATTTGGTGATAAAATATTGAAATCTGGCTCAGTTATACAAGTTTAAATATCTGGGTGTCAAACACCCACGGTGCAGCTAACGTAATTATGTTGAGGTGTGCAGTTTAAGTGTTAAATGATGTCGCCAGTGAGGTTTAAAGATGGAAAATTAACATCCAATATTTTTTATCGATTTTGTGAACAAATTATATAAACAAATTCCCTTTTGTGGATTTTTAAAGGCAGAAAAGATTCGTTTTTGCAACTAGCCTCAAAGTATGCAGCCAGTGATGTAATTGTTTGGTAATTGTTGTTTCTTTCAATTTTTGTAGTGTAGTTTTCTTAGGAATTGTTGAAGATAAGAATTTGTACAACAACAATAAGCATACACTTGCTGTGTATAATAATCCTTTGTCAATTTCTTAAGATTCCATTGATTATTCGCGATCAAGTTTTAATTCTTAAGTCTCTAATCTGAAATAAGGAGCTCGAGAGCTTCAGGATCTAGAATACTATCAGAATTCTTCCAATCTATTGTGGCCACACTGGTCATTTGTTTATAAAATTATTAAAAAATATCGGATGATAATTTTCCATCACTAAACATCACTGGTGTCATAATTTAGGGAAATTTAAGAAAAAAAGCGATTTCTTTCGGCCATTAAATGTCCACACTGAGCATTTGTTTATATAATTTGTAGACTTTAAAAATATTTAAAGGAAAAAGTTTTTAACCCTTTTCTAAATAAGAAAAATTTAATTATAAATTATTCCTAAATAGAAAATTTTCTATTAAAGTCTATCGGAAATTCAATTTGCCTTACAACTACTCATTAATCATCAGAAATGTTTTTTCTTTAAAGAAACATTGAGTTCGACAACCTTTATTTTTAAGATGGTTGAGGGTCTCCATACGACTTGGTACGACGCTGCCTCAAAATACTTGGCCGAGATTTTGTAACCAATATCCAACAGCGTCGATAGCGAAATAAGTTAGAGCGCGCGGTAGAATACACGAGTTTAGGTAGTTTAGGTAGTTTAGGTAGGGTTCGAATCCTCAGCGAGTGCGATTTTTCAATGCGTTTAAGCGTGCGATTATATGCGTAAGTGACCAAGTGTGCGAATTGTGTATTAATAATTACGAAAAACGAAGACTATATAAATATTAAATGAAAAAATAATTTTTTTCGCTAGAAAATCTTTATTGGATTTTAATAAACTGTCCCTTAGAATTCTGACCTCTGTTTCAGAGAATACAAAGCACTCGTGTATCGAATTTTCAGTGACTGTCACTTAGACATCGGATTTCTGGTCTAAGAGAATATAAAGCCTTTGCGTACTAGATTTTCAGTGATTGTCGCTTAGTATTCCGATCTCTGCCTCTGAGATGCCTTTGTATTTTACATTTTCAGCATCTTCCGAACAGATTTTCTATTACTGTTTTGAAAATTCTGTTGAAATATTACATGCTTTTCAGATGCCGATGTATCATTTTCTTGAATACGGAAGGTCGTGAATTTTAATTGACTTTATCTCATATCCAAGACTATAATACAAAGTCACTGGATTTTTAATAAACTATTTTTTTTCCGTGTAGCCGATGCCTTAGCCAATTGCGCTATCGAACCGCTTGAACGTTCATGACAAAATCTCGGCCATGCTTTTTCGCTGAATAAGCCAGGGTAAGCTCAGGAATATATTCATTATTTTTTTTATTTCAGACATTGTCCCCTACTGTCGGCGTATTCTTACCCAGTTCAAGTAACGAACTGCGCCCGACCGCACAGTGGGATGAAATAAAAAAAAAAGGTTCAAAATAACTTGTAGCTGGCAATTCTTGACCGATTTTGGATTATTCTTTAAAGAAAAATTCAGCATTAACTTTTGAAGAGATTTATGTGGCCTGATTTTTGAATTTTTTTTGTTTAAACATTTATGTTAATGCAAAGAGTGAAGAAGAAGTCGATTTTTTTTTTTGTTTATCTTCGTTAAAAAACGTTTTCTATTACCAGCATTTTCAGACTATAGGCACGGGCGTAGTTGAAAGCAAAAAAAATGTGACATTGTGAAAATAATCGTTATAATCAAATTAACTTAAAAAATAGCCTACACTATGGGTTCTTCGTTTGCAAAGTAAATTTTTGCTTTAAAATTACTTGCTTTGATCGAAAAAATAATACCCAATCATGAAAATTTGGCATCCGATATTTTTTATTAATTTTATAAGCAAATTATATAAACAAATACCTAGTGTGGACAATTGAAGGCAGAAAGAAATCTTTTTTTCTCCTAATTCTTCTCAAATTATATCGCCAGTTATGTTTGATGATGGACAATTATCAATCAATATTTTTATTAATATTATGAACAAATGCCTATTGTGGACATTTAAAGGCAGAAAGAAGTTGGGTTTTCTCTTAATTTTCCTCAAATTATATCGCCAGTGATATTTAATGATGAAAAATTATCATCCGATATTTTTTATCAATTTGATAAACAAATTATATAAACAAATGCCCAGTGTGGACATTTTAAGGCAGAAAGAAATCGTGTTTTCTTCTAATTCTCCTCAAATTAGGTCACCAGTGACGTTTAATTTTGGAAAATTATCTTCCAATACTTTTTATTGATTTTATAAACAAATTATATAAACAAATGCCTAGTGTGGACATTTAAAGGCAGAAAGTAATCGTTTTTTCTCCTAATTTTCTTCAAATTATATCGCCAGTGATATTTAATGATGGAAAATTATCATCCGATATTTTGTAATAATTTTATAAACAATTTATATAAATTTTTAAACGAAGATAAACAAAAAAACGAAAAAATCGACTTTTTCTTCACTCTTTGCATTAACGTAAAAGTTTGAACAAAAAAAAATTCAAAAATCAGAGCACATAATTCTCTTCAGAATTTAATGCTGAATTTTTCTAAGAAGAAAAATCCAAAATCGGTTAAGAATTGCCAGCTACAAGTTATTTTGAACCTCGTTTTTTTATTTCATCCCACTGTGGACCGTCGGCACAGCACTGATCTAAGATCGTTACAGAACAGTGTGTCCTTTATAGTCCGTTCCTGGAACACGTGTGAGATTTAGTGACATAACAGTTTTATCACTTTGTTCTATATTAGTTACATTAAAGAATTCCAGAACTGTTACATATCCTTACAGTAATAGCGTTACAGAGAAATGTGACCTTTATGTTCCGTTCTTGGAACACGTGTGACGTTCTAGTGACATAACAGTTCCATCACTCTGTTCTATATTTGTTACGTCACAGAATTCTGGAACTGTTACATATCCTTACAGTAACAGCGTTACAGAACAACGTGACCTTTATGTTCCGTTATTGGAACACGTGTAATATTCTAGTGACATAACAGTTCCATCACCCTGTTCTATATTAGTTATATCACAGAATTCTAGAACTGTTTCAGATCCTTACAGTAACAGCGTTACAGAACAACTTGACCTTTATGTTCCGTTGTTGGAACACGTGTGACATTCTAGTGACATAATAGTTCTATCACTCTGTTCTATGTTAGTTACATCACAGAATTCTAGAACTGTTACATATCCTCACAGTAACAGCGTTACAGAACAATGTGACCTTTATGTTCTGTGATTGTTATGGCACACTATTGTAACAATGTTATGTATAAATGTTCCCTTTTTGTTATGTAACATTTACAGAACGTGTCCACAGGTCAATAAAGTTGGTCAAAGAAACAGTTGAGCGCATATTAAGCGACACTTTTAAGCCCATTGTTAATCCACTAGAGAAAATTGTTGGTGGTCTCAAGAATATGAAAAAAGTTGAGCCAATTGAAAGGGAAAAGAAGAGGAAGCAAAGACTAAAGTTGAACAAAGTATTGATGATGATGATTTGTCATATAAATCAATTTATGATGGAGCAGACGAGACTGAAGATCCCAGCAACTTGGAGTTATCGAAGTAGGGAAGCGGAAAATAACTTGGAAACACCTACATCTTCATGGATTGATGATGATGATGCAAACAAGTATCTCATATTGTTAGGTGAAAGAAGCCGAGAACTCGATAATGTACGTGTATGGAGTGAGAAAATTATCGAAAGACAGATTAATGATTGGTGATTCTCCGATAAATTTCAGCCAGAACTTGGCATGTACCAACAAAACTGCTGAAAGAGAAGAGCTTACCCTCCGTTAATAGGCACTTAACCCACTTAATAATTAACAAGAAAGTTGAAAATACGTTTTCAATTCATTTTATACATCGACTCTTACAAATATTGATGAAATATGGTCAATCCCTGTAGATAAGCATTCCAGGAACGAGGATGACGTCACCAGAATGGAATTTTGTTTACCAGGAATTGTTTAACATGATATGAAATGTGAGACGTCTGACGCATGATGTCGGCAAAAGTCAAAGGGGATTTTTGTTTAAATTAAAATGTTTTATCTAGAAAGAAGCATTAAATCAAATTTATATTGTTAAAACAGGATGTCACTGTAGATAAGGATTCCTGGAACGAGGATGACGTCATCAGAATGGAATTTTGTTTACCAGGAATCGTTTACCATTATATGAAATGTGAGACGCCTGGCGCATGATGTCGGCAAAAGTCAAAGGGTTATTTTAATTAAATATTTATTTCGGCTGATGTAATTGCGCAATATTATGCTATGGCGCATTAGGAATGTATCTGCTGAAACCTGTTTAAACTTGCAAAATACATTTCGCAGAAAATTATGCCCTCAAAATAGTCATATCACATACACACCCCGACATCAAAGACACCGACTATTTTTTTGCTCAGAATTATCTTAACAATAACAAGCAATTATATTCAACGATAAATTTATTCATATTTGAAATGCAACACCACCATCTACGTCATCACCTGATCTCCCGAGTGGCGGCTCACGGGGGATGATGACTCGTCACCTAGCAGCCTGCATATCTAGACTTCGTCTTCATATCCAGACTCCGTTCTAATCGTACGGAAGAAGTGCGCCAGAACCCTCCCTACCTATCTATTCATAACGCGATTGGTCGGTTCTTTATTTCAAAAAACGCTAGAAACAATTTTTTTATTAACAAACGCAACGGATTCGAGCTGCCAGTCACTCGATATGATATTGTACCCATCTGAGGCTATATTATATAATTTTTTCAGCCATTTAAAAATCAGCCGGAAAAAATTGCACTGGCTCTTGGACTATAATTCGGGGGGGGCGCCCCCCCCCCGACCATAACAAATTTTGATCAAAACCACATCAAGAATTATTCCCCAAAGTTATAGCGAATTTGACCGAAAGGCCTTTTATACACATATTTTGTGCGGGGTCCTTTGGGAATTTCACTTTGTTTTGTGGGAGTGAAATAGTTATAGCAATTATTTATGTACAATTTTTAGAATTATTTTGAATCAATTAAACCTAGAAACAAATTTAATTAAAAATATCATTGTTTCACTTGCAACTTCGGTTAATTTTTCAAAAAAATTTGTTTTTCAATTTTATGTATAAAAACTCTTCAGTTTGTTTTGGAGAAGTCAGCCATATTTTCGTTAGATTAAAGAAACATCATTAAAAGACTTCACAAGTGTTGAAATATCTTAGATTTAGTGGTTTATGACTACCCTGCTAAAAATCCCTCTTAGAATCCTCTTAGAATCCTTATACATTTAGGAATTTAAAGTTTTCTATGATTTTTGTAAAGGGGTTTATATATACCTATTACCTATTACTTGGAACCCTTTAAAAAAAAGGGTCCTCTACGTTCAAATTTCAGAACTCAGCCCTTACAACAGGGATTTTTTCTCGAGAGGTCGTACATTTTCTCTCAGTTTTCCTTCGAAAAAAATGGTAGATCTTGGAAAAGGTCGTGCGATCCTGGGTTATGCTGCACCTGTCGATTGTGGAGACCCCTAACTTAGATCCTCTTAAAATGCAAATATATACTTAGCAACAGTTCCAGTAAACGCACCTATTAAATTCCCTTTAGATCCACTTACAGAAATTCCATACAAAATAATTTAGAGTTTTAATGTCCGTTTAAAATCTCCTTAGATCCTCTTAAGACGGCAATTATATACTCAATAACTTTTCCAGTAAACGTAGTCCTATTAAATTCTCATTAGATCCATTTAAAAGAATTTCTCAACAAATAATTTCGCGTTTTAAGTTCTACATAGGTTCCGCTTAGATCCTCTTAGAATTATGTTCCTATTAAATTCCTATTAGATCCCTTTAAAGCTATGTTCAAAAAGTAATTTCGGATTATAATTTCCACTTAGGTTGCCCGTAGAACCCATTACAAATATTTCGCGAAATTAACTGCGCAACCAGTGTCTCCTTCCCGTGCAGAAATTTCGCCGTGGCCTCGACCGGGCCCAGGCTCGTTCATATCGGGCCCTGATGTGGAAATCGAGTCAGGGCCAGACTCATCATGAAACACGTAGCCACCTCGGAGCCATGTCTAGGGGCTCGATCAAACGCCCGATCTGTCCCCGGTCTGGCCCCTATTATTTACCCGAGTCTAGCCACATTATTTACTTTTCTAGTAGGAATTAAAATGCTTCAAAATAATTATAATTGAATATTAAATGAAAAGCCAAATTAATAGGATTGAGCTTTATTTTAACAACACCTTAAAAATAATTCAAAATGGTTATTTGGACCTCTGCTTCCGATTACCGTCCCAGTCTTTTGCATTCCGAAATATAACCTCAAAATTCCAACTACTTGTTTTACAAAAAAACGCTACCGAGCGAAAAAATATCAAATAATAATTCCTTTGACTAAAATGAGGAAATCGAATGTTTAGGTTAGAACTTGGATCCAGTACAATACAATTAAATATATCACAAAATGTAATAATACCATAAAAAATGTAACACCATGAAAGACTTGCCTTCGTTGCTTTCGTTTTCATCGCGTAAATACGGAATTTTGCTGATGGCACGATGTTTGCGAACACGCGGTATGCTCCTTAATTTTGGCATTTATTATTAATGTATTAAGAATATATTATACGGTCGAACACTCCCAGAACATTTGCAACACAACGCCACGAAGGAAAACCAAAATTAAGGTTATGTTCGTGATTATATTACACCTAGCGCAAATGGCTTAAGATGGCGCTGCGAAGAGGCTATATGACGTCACAGTTCATAGCCCGGTCTGGTACGAGTCAGGGCCACAGAATTCTTCCTATCAGGACCAGATAGTACACATCGGATCAGGCCCTAGTCGGTAATCGGTAATATATATGGCGATTTCTGCACGGGTAGGAACATATTACAACACATTACTTTCCACGATTCGTCTTTAAATCCACTTAAAACTCGAACTGCAATCTTAGAGGCCTCTAAGCAAATTCTAACGATTCCTAACGGGTATTTTTACCAGGGTAATGTAGTATTTAAATGTCCGTTTAAGATTACACCAGAGCTTCGTTATATGCTCGCGCGACTGCAGGCGATATTAGCAATTCCTAGAATTGCTCGTGCCCACAGTTTCTCAGGGGGCAGGGTGAGAGACGGTTGCGACTCCGCCTATGAAGGGACGCACTGCATTACTCCGCAGTCAAGTAGATTGCGCAATATCATGGAAACGGTTTAGGCGGCCCTGCCTGTTTACGTTTCGCTGCTGGCGATATATGCACAAGGCCACGTTCAGGCAACCCCCGAGATTGAGCATATAATGAAGCTCTGTTGTACCTTAAATCCTCTTAAGATGACAATTATATCCTTAGCAACATTTCCAGTAAACGCAGCCTCTTAAATTACCGTTAGATCCACTTAGAAAAATTCCGTACAAAATAATTTAATGTTTTAATACCCGTTTAAGATCCCCTTAGATCCTGTTAAGACGACAATTTTATAATTTGTCGCTTTTCCAGTAAACGTAGTCCTATTAAATTCTCATTAGATCCATTTAAAAGAATTTCTCAACAAATAATTTCGCGTTTTAAGGTCTACATACACGGAGAAAATTTGTTCATTAAAATTTACCCAATTAGTTAGGTAAATGGAGGACATTACTGCATTTAGATAAAGTTTACAATTATTTTAGGATTTAATACAAAACAGAACTATAAATAATACAAAAGAGTTATGTAAAATCTCAAGTCCAAAAGTGAAAATTCTGATATGTAATAATTGATATAAGGGTTGTATTATTTGAATACCAGTATATTATAAAATAACGCGAAGTATTGTAAATTTTTATCTAATGAATGATATAAAGTTTACTTTTGTGTGATATTAAAGATTCACTTAGAAGAAAGTATAGATTGCAGAATTTTGAAAGAGATTTTCACTTCCATTAGGAGAGGAATTACACAACAGTGAGGTAAAATGAGACTCGCTAGGGACGTCAACATTCTCAGGGCTGAAGTTTAAAGCCAATTCCCCCGTAGACACTTTAACATTTTTAAGTTTCGGTTTATATTGTAGAATTTGAGTAAATATTCAAACATATAGACTATCCTGTTCTCTCAGTAGATAATACTCATTAAGTCACTTATTAAAAGTAGAATGTATATAAAAATTGACGTATAAAGATGCGGGTGATGAAAAAATATCGAACGACACTGGACAACTGACTTCGAACTTCGAGGCGGGAGATCCCCGAAGACTAATGTTTAAAAACAAGTTGAATTTCTAACAAAATAAGTGAATTTTCAACTTTGAAAGATCAATTTTCTAGTAAAAATGAAGTAGCTACCTTTTTCGTTGTAAAAATTATTTTTTACAACAACAAAAAAACATATTTTCAATAAAATTTGTTCAATTTTCAACAAAGGAAATGAAGTTGCAACTAAAAGAGTTTATCTTCAAACAAAAACAAACAAAAAACTACATTTCACCAATCAGGTAAATTTCCAACCAAAAAGATTAATTTTCGATGAAAAAAAGACAAATTTTCAACTAAAAAATAAATTTTGAACAAAGGATAGAATAGTTTGATTTTCAGAGAGAGAAATAAGTTTGTGAACAAATAAAATGAATTTTCAACAGAATAGTTAAATTTTCAACCGAAAAGACGTAATGGCTATAACGAAGAATTGAGTATATTTAAATTTTTAGTTGGAAAAATTAATTTTTAAAATTTTAGCTAAAAAAGTTAATTTTTAATTTGAAAAATAATTTTCTACTGTAGAAATGAAAATTTCAAAGAAGAAGATTAATTTTCTACCAAAAAAGAATAATTTTCAAGAAAATATATGAATTTTCCATCAACATTTTTCATTTTTAATGGAATTTTCATCCCAATAGTTGCCTATTCAACCAAAAAGGTTGAAAATTACCAGAGAAAAAATAAATTTTCAACTAAATGGATGAATTTGCAACTAAAAACATACATTTTCAACAAAGTATAGAATAGTTTAATTTTTAGTTAGAGAAATAAGTTTTTAAGCAAATAAAATGAATTTTCAACTGAACAACTGAATTTTTTTACCAAAAAGATTAAATTTGAATGTAAAAGAATCTCGATAAGAAATTTAGTTAAATTTTTTGTTTAAAAAATTAATTTTCAATAGGAAACAAATTTTTTCCACCAAAGAAATTAAATAAAATACATGAATTTTAACTAAAAAGGTTAACTTTCTACAAAAAAAGACAAATTTTCAACAAAATAGATAAATCTTTAACTGAAAAAGCTAAATATTCAACAAAGAATATATTAGTTAAATTTTCAGACAGAGAAATAAGTTTTTGAGCAAATAACTTTAATTTGCGTAGAAGTATTTAAATTTTCAAGAAAATAAATAAATTCTCTACCAAAAAGATCAAATTTCTATAGAAAAATTTCAAAACAAAATCGAGTTGACTTTTTAGTTGAAGAAGATTAATATCAATAAAAAAAAAACTAATTTTCCATCTAAAGACAGAATTGTAAGTAAGTGGAAAAAGTTGTCATTCATATTGAATTCACTGGAGGAATTTCCTCGCTATAATAAGGAAACTTCTGTAAATCATGTACAACGTTCTCAAATAATATAAGATTTTCTGTAAAATCTATTAAAAAATGTTGGAAAATGAACCGAGTTCTTTTTCTAAAGTAAGGGTAATTAGTGCGCGCATAGCACGCATAATGTTCTATTATTTTTGAAAAGCAGACCATGCAAAAGTTTGAAGTATTGAAAATTAAATAATTTAAAGTTTCAAGGTTAGAAAATTTAAAATAAAAAATTATTCAATGTTTTTATTTACTTCCTAAAAATTTATAAGCCCGCTGATTAATAAAATGTTACAATAACAAATTTCGATGAAACGGGGACCAGATATTTTTTGTACGGCCCTGACGTACTTGTACTTTAACTTTATAGCCGAGATTTTTTTCTTGAAATTCTAACTGTTAGGTTAGCCGTGAGGTTTAGTTATTAGCCAAAAACGCGTTACCGTAGCTTAGGTGGTTCGAAACCCCTCACAGCGTTTGCGATTTTTAATAGCGTTAATATCGTTAGCAGCGTGCGACTATATCGTATGTAATGTATCGTAATTTAATGTAATTGTTTAAGTTAATTTCGTATATGTACCAGCAATATACATATGAATTGTATGATATGTATAAGCATGTGTTTGTTAGTAGTGGCTGACCTTCCACAGAATCAGTTTGTAGCAAGAATGTTTTTTTTTGCTGGCGCACGAAATTTTACATGACTGGGATGTAGAATTCACATATTTAGAGAGGTAGACTTTATTTTCTAGGATTGAAACTGTACCTAACAGTTCGACTCATTTTACCTAACTGGTAGGTAATCGACATCTCATTTTACCCAACTGTCAGGTAATCTCTAATATCTTGTTGTATTATTTCTTACTGAATCACGAATTAAATTTTAATGAATTTATATTAATAATTCATATTTTCACATCAAATATTACCCTATTTCATTTTACATGACTGAAAGTGAAATTTTAATATAATGCCGTAATGTCCTCCGTTTACCGAACTAAGTTATGCAAAATTTAACACACAAATTTTCTCCGTGTAGGTTCCGCTTAGATCCTCTTAGAGTTATGTTCCTATTAAATTCCTATTAGATCCCTTTAAAGAATTGTTCAAAAAGTAATTTCGGATTATAATTTCCGCTTAGGTTGCCCGTAGAACCCATTACAAATATTTCGCGAAATTAACTGCACAACCAGTGTCTCCTTAAGAACATATTACAACACATTACGTTCCACGATTCCTCTTTAAATCCACTTGAAACTCTAACTGCAATCGTAGAGGATTCTAGCGAGATTCTAACGATTCCTAACGGGTATTTTTATCAACAGCTGTAAAATCGGTTGCATTTTTTTTTAATATCAAGAAATTACGGTTTGCTTTTTCAATGCAAGTTCAAAACTTGCCATGCATAAAATATAAAATAAAATAGTAAGAATTAACTGAATTGAAAAATGCCATTTTTACACATTTTCCAAAAATTGCAACTAAACCAAAAATGGTACTTGCATGTGTGATACTTGCATGTAGCAATTGATTGTGACTGTGGTCTAACTCGTAAATAAAAAACGTTAAATGAAAAAGTGTTTATAACATTCTGAGATTGTCATCGTTTATTTATTATACTGGTATTGTTCATTCATGTATGAGTGTAAATACAAAGAAATAACATTATACATATTTATGATATCTCATATTAGGTAAATCCTTATTAGAGTTAACAATTTTTTATTTGATTCAAAGAGTTTAAGACTTAAACTTTTTTATTGAAAAAAAGGGTTCTGAATTTTGAATAATGTGGGGGTTAACCAATCAGTTGACCCTAATGGCCATCAGTTGTTCATTAGAAGCCTTATTATATGTAGCCTAATCTGTTATCAGCTGGAGCAATAAATGACCATGGCATTGAAGCACTTTACAATTTCTTTAAATACTTGCGGAGTTCCCTTCTGCCTATATAAATTTTAACACGATAATCAAGTTCCAAATTTAAAGAATTTTTTTCCACATAATTTCATTATAATCAAAATCTAGAAAAAATAAATGCTGCAATATTTGATTCAAAAATTGGAATCATAGTATGTCAACTTATCTCATATTTGTATTATTAATTTTAAATAGTTGCAAGAATAGAAGAATGAAACTTTATTTATACCATCGTATATACATTGTTACACACTTGTCGATATTAAAATCAACACATCGTTTACAATTAATTTTCAACGCTATATTGAAAAATTATGAAAATCTAAAAAATGAAAACATCCATAATTGTAGTTGTTTTTCCAGAGTTCTTCGACCTTCAAAATAAATATATTACTTGATATGACACTTGGTGCAATCCATCAGTGGCCACAGTCCAAGTGCGTTGATCTACTTCATCCAGGAATTCGACTCCCTGGTATCAATGCATTAGAGATAATAAGTCGCTGGCAGACACAACTGGCATGCACGACCACCTTCTCTTTCACCAACTGGAAATCCACTACATAGCTTGAATGGCAAAAGCTTCAAAGTTATCTATTATTGATTACATTCGGGATACGGGATGACAAAAAAATGATTACCACAATTTTTGAGCGATAAAAAGTTTCATCTGTATTTTCCTTAAGTTTTGACCCCCCCCCCCCCCATATGTAAAGGGGTTACGCGTCACCCCTTTCTTACGTAATTTTTGCCAAGTGAATTTTCTTCGTGAATTTATTCAGGGGTTTTCCAAAAAATAACGCAAGACGAGTGTGGGGCAGGGGGGGGGGTCAAATTTGACTGTTTTTTATGAATAAAAAAAGTAGTTTAACATTCAACCAAGTAGTTCAATTTCCAACCAAAAAGATGAATTAACCAAAAAAATGTGAAAGTTGATTTTATAATAAAGACAAAAAATTTTCAATTCAAGTCAAAAATAGTTGAACTGAACCGTAAAACACAAATTTTGGATAAAGTTCCGAAAAGCGCTTACCTCCGATTAACTTGAAACTCCGTATACCTATGTATTTTGACGCGCTGATCACGAATATGATAGTGAAAATACCCGCAAATTTGATTTTCAAGGTCAAACCCCCAAAAGCTAAAAATTTCATATTTTTCCGTTTATTTCAGTAAATTAAAAAAAATTACAAAAAAGTTTTAAACAAAAGTTGTAGATCTTTTAAAAATACATATTTTATGTCGAATATGTTTTTACCTTACGACTGATAGTTTTCCAGAAAATAGACGATAAATATGAAAAATCACAGAAATACTGCAAAATGAATAGCGGTGCGTAAGTAGGCATTAATGCTAAAACAAATGGGTTAGTGGCAAAAGATATGTTTCCACGAAACATTAGGGAACAAATGGGGATGGTATGCGTCCTACGTTATTTCTGTGGCCAGTCACAGGGGTGCCTCCCCCCCCCCATGACACGTTGGAAAGGAGGTCTTGTGTGAACTAAGTTATTTCTGTGGCCAGTCATAAGGGTGCCCCCCATGAGACGTTGGAAAGGGGGTCGTGTGTGACCTAAATTATTTCTGTGGCCAGTAACAGGGGTGCCTTCCCGCCCCCCATGAGACGTAGGAAAGGGGGTCGTGTGTAACCTAAGTTATTTCTGTGAACAGTAACAGAGGTGCCTTCCCGCCCCCCATGACGCGTTGGAAAGGGGGTCATGTGTAACCTAAGTTATTTCTGTGCCCAGTCATAGGGGTGCCTTCCCGCCCCCAATGAGACGTTGGAAAGGGGGTCGTGTGTAACCTAAGTTATTTATGTGACCAGTCACAGGGTGCCTTCCCGCCCCACATGACGCGTTGGAAAGGGGGTCATGTTTAACCTAAGTTATTCCTGTGACCAGTAACAGGGGTGCCTTCCCGCCCCCCATGAGACGTTGGAAAGGTGGTGGTGTGTAACCTAAGTTATTCCTGTGACCAGTAACAGGGGTGCCTTCCCACCCCCCATGAGACGTTGGAAAAGGGGTGGTGTGTAATCTAAGTTATTTCTGTGGCCAGTCACAGGGGTGCCTTCCCGCCCCACATGACGCGTTGGAAAGGGGCTCATGTGTAACCTAAGTTATTCCTGTGACCAGTAACAGGGGTGTTGTTCCGGCTTCCCATGAGACGTTGGAAAGGGGGTCGTGTGTAACCTAAGTTATTTATGTAGCCAGTCATAGGGGTGCCTTCTCGCCCCCCCCCCCATGACGCGTTGGAAAGGGGGTCATGTGTAACCTAAGTTATTTCTGTGGCCAGTCATAGGGGTGCCTTCCCGCCCCCCCTGACACGTTGGAATGGGTGTAGTGTGTGACCTAAGCAATTCTACACTTCGTACCGACATTTCCCTTCTTTTCTCTAAAACGGTCAGTCGTAGGGTAAAAATATATTAAACATAAAATATGTATTTTCAAACGATCTACAACTTTTGTTTAAAGCTTTTTTGTAATTTTTTTTTATTTACTGAACTAAACGGAAAAACATGAAATTTTTATAGTTTTTTGGGGTTTTGACCTTGAAAATCAAATTTGCGGGTATTTTCACTATCATATTCGTGATCAGCACGTCAAAATACATAGGTATACGGAGTTTCAAATTAATCAGAGGTAAGCGCTTTTCGGAACTCCACCCCAAATTTTCAAGAAAATGGTTGGATTCCTTAACTAACACAGATTTATTTCAACCAAACAGTTGCTCGCAAGTTTGAGTGCGCCTATAGGGCACGCACCTGGTAGATCTCGCGCTTCTCGCTCGATAATGTATTCACCTCGCACTACGCTCTCGGACGCATTTGCCTATGACGCTTTAAGCTCGGTTCCTCTAGGTTTTCGTACTTCGTGTGCTCGCTATTGCGCGCTTCGCGGGCTAATACTCTCTTAGTAAGCTTCATCTTTATGACCTGCTTTTGGTTTAATTGTGTTCCTTAAGGAACACATTCTCATCAAGATACTCGCGCTTTGCGCTCGATGTTTCGTTTAAAAATCATTTGAATCTCGCGCTCCACGCTCATTTCTGTTCATCCAGAGAGTGTTTATTAGGGTGGTTCAAAAAATTTTTTTTCGAATTTTCATGGGGACACCCCTCAAATTTGTTCGAATCCGCACAAAAATAAATGCGTTTTTTTTGTTTTGAAAAAAATGATATTTAGGGGTGGCGCAAGCCCCATGAAGTTTAACATGTATTTCCCATAAGAAAAAAAGACGTTTTTGTAAATCTTATTTAGAATCCTCAATATTATCTCAATCGAGTTGAAACTCAACATTTCTCTTCACAATTAGCCATAGAATACGAATAAAATATCACTTTTCAAATATCACCTCCATAAGTCTGTTTTATAGCGTCCCAAAGATACCCCATAAGTGAGAAAATGGGTTTTACGAGTTTTTGGCGCTAATTATGATTTTTTTGCAGTTTTTTTTTTTAATGCGAATTGTTTCTAATACATAAAATATGACTTTATACTGAATATCATATATTTTAATGCATTTTTAAAACAATGTATTATAGTTTTTAGCAATTTTCTCATAGAATGGAGTTAGAAAGACGCGGTTTTTTTACAAATTTTCCATTTTTTGTCCAATTTTCAATTAGAGGGAAGGGATAGTTCATCAATGTTAACAATAGTGATCGTTTAAACAATTTATAATTATTATTAATAATATTATATTCGAATAATGCTAGAAAGATGCGGTTTTTTTCTGGCTTTTTGTCCAATTTTCATCTGTAGTGAAGTAATAATAAATTTAAGTTAACCAAATAATTGTTTAAACAATTTATGAAAATTATTAATAATATTATATTTGAATAATGCTAGAAAGATGCGGGTTTTTTTTAATTTGTGGCTTTTTGTCCAATTTTCATTGAGAGTGAAGTAATAATAAATTCAAGTTAACAAAATAATGGTTTAAACAATTTATTATAATTATTAATAATGTTATATTTGAATAATGCTAGAAAGATGCGTTTTTTTTAAATTTCTGGCTTTTTGTCCAATTTTCATCTGTAGTGAAGTAATAATAAATTTAATTTAACCAAATAATTGTTTAAACAATTTATGAAAATTATTAATAATATTATATTTGAATAATGCTAGAAAGATGCGGTTTTTTTTAATTTGTGGCTTTTTGTCCAATTTTCATTTAGAGTGAAGTAATAATAAATTCAAGTTAACAAAATAATGGTTTAAACAATTTATTATAATTATTAAAAATGTTATATTTGAATAATGCTAGAAAGATGCGTTTTTTTTTAATTTCTGGCTTTTTGTTTAATTTTCATTTGGAGTGAAGTGATAATGAATTCAAGTTAACAAAATAATTATTTAAACAATTTATTATCATTGTTGATAGTATTCTCTTTGTTTAATTGGTAGAATGTTGCGGTTTTTTCTGAAAATTTCCACTGTTTGTCTATTTTCTATTAGGCGTGTCTTGATAATTAATTAGATTTAGCAAAAATAATTGTTTACACAAATTATTATTGTTTATGACTATCTTCATCTGTATCAATTACGCCTGATAGTTGCGGTTTTCCGGCAATTTTCACCTTTATGTCCTTTTTTCACTTAGAGAGGTAATAATTAATTAAAGACAACAAAAAAGTTGTTCAAAAATGTAATATTGTTCATAACTAACTTTTCTTAGATAAGTGCTAGAAAGTGGCGGTTTTTTCTTAAATCTTTCGCTTTGCATCCCCTTTTTATTTATGAACAAGTAATAAGTCAGCCACAACAAAAATGATTTTCCGAAAGGTATTGTTGTTTTAAGTGAATTATTTTTGCTCTTTTCACAATGCTTGAAAAAAATTGATTTAAAGAAAAAAATCTATTTTACACGAAAGGCAGAAATCAATATTAAATTGTTCAAACAACTTTTTTGTTACCTTTAATTAATTATTACCTCAGTAAGTGAAAAAAGGACAGAAAAGTAAACATAGCCGAAAAACCGCAACTATCAGGCACAATTGATATAGATGAAGATAGTCATAAACAATAATAATTTGTTTGAACAATTATTTTTGCTCAATCTAATTAATTATTAAGTCACGCCTAATGACAAATAAACAAACAGTTGAAAATTTCAGAAAAAACCGCAACATTCTACCAATTAAGCAAAGAGAATATTATCAATAATGATAATAAATTGTTTAAACAATTATTTTGTTAACTTGAATTCATTATTACCAAATGAAAATTAAGCAGAAAGTCAGAAATTAAAAAAAAAAACGCATCTTCCTAGCATTATTCAATTATAATATTATTAATAAGTATAGTAAATTGTTTAAACAATTCATTAAACAGTATAATTTCCAGTATAAAGTCATATTTCATGTATTAGAAACAATTCGCATTCAAAAAAACCGCAAAACAATCATAATTAGCGCCAAAAACTAGCAAACCCCATTTTTTCACTTATGGTGTTTATTTGGGATCCTATAAAACAGACTTTTGGGGGTGATATTTGAAAAGTGATATTTTATTCGTATTCTATGGCTAATTGTGAAGAGAAATGTTGAGTTTCAACTCGATTGAGATAATATTGAGGATTCTGAATAAGATTTACAAAAACGTCTTTTTTTCTTATAGGAAATACATGTTAAACTTCATGGGGCTTGCGCCACCCCTAAATATAATTTTTTTTTCAAAACAAAAAAAACGCATTTATTTTTGTGCGGATTCGAACAAATTTGGGGGGTGTCCCGATAAAAATTAAAAAAAAATTTTCCAATGCATTTTTGGACCACCCTAGTGTTCATCGTATAATAGAAACTCAAAAGTTTGAGCGCGCATACGGCGCGCGATTTGGTAGTCGCGCTTTGCAACGACCATATATATTATGTTCTACGTTCTCAGATAAAAATGACTAAATATGTATTTTATTCCAAATGAAGAAGGAAATTCCTTTACTCCAGAGTTTATTTCCGTATCTTTCTAATAAATCCTACAATCAGAAAGATTTTTTCCAACTATCTGAAAAAGGGAGAAAAAAAGTATCTAAGTCGTTTTTGGAACATATATATGATACATTTTTAAATCATTATTAAAAAATGGACATTGGAAGTTCGTTTGGTTCTTTTTGTTCTTCATCCCCGTTTATTTTGGAGACTAAAAGGTTACGGTCAGTATTGCATTCAGAGTCCCTCATGACTCTTGTATCTTTTACTATTTCTCTTAGCCTTTCATCCGCAATAACGAAGTCAATTATACTGTGGCTATTTCCTTTACGCCAGGTGTACATGCAGATCATTTTAGGTCTAAGCCAAGTATTTGTAATAAATATGCCCTTTTCTAAGCATAAGCTAACTAATTTTTCCCTGTTAAAATTTTTTCTTGTTGGATCCCCAGACATACTTAGCATCCTTTCTGTATCTGTATCCTGGACGTTGTACGCCGACCCATCCGTTCACATCTCCTATAGCAGAATGATTCTTTCACCATGACCGCAAGTACTTATTGTATCATTTAAAGTGTCCCAAAAGGCGTCATTGACATCTCTTGATCCTTGATCTATGAGATGCTGTCTTGCTTCTTGATTCATAATCAAATTGACTACAATGTGATTCACGATCTACTCCTGACCATATTTCAAAAGCGCCTTTCAACACCCCATTT
>CAKNXH010056237.1:2127-12331 GCA_932178445.1 Andricus quercusramuli
GACTATATTTTTTCATGGAAAGCTAGTTTATTTTTCTCAAAATGATTTTTGGAATTCAAAAATTTTCAAAATGCGAATTTCAACTCTCTAAAAGTTGTGCTGGGTTTTACTAGACGTGAAAAACAATTATTGTCCGATACACTTTTATCTCGGGTCTGTTCTTTTCCATGAAAAGCTAGTTTATTTTTCTCAAAATGATTTTTGAAATTCAAAAATTTTCAAAATGCGACATTGAGAAATGTAAAAGTCGTGCTGGGTTGTGCTAGGCGTAAGAAACAATTATTGTCTCATACACTTTGAACTCAGGTCTATATTTTTTCATGAAAATCTGGTTTATTTTTCTCAAATGATTTTTCAAATTAAAAAATTTTCCAAATGCGAAATTCAAAGATCTAAAACTTGTGCTGAGTTGTGCTAGGCGTGAAAAACAATTATTGTCTTACACATCGTTACATCCGAGGATTTATTAATTAAATAAATTCGAGGGAATTTACTCAATTAACCAATTCTGGGAGTTTAAATAATAATACTTGCAGTGCAAGTATTGATATTTTCTGGGCCAATTTCCTGCCCTATTAGTTCAGGGCTTTTCTAAATGTTGTTGAGCTTGGATGTATTGAATTGTTATAGAATAATAATTAACAGATTACATTGTGTGTAGTACAGGTTTATATTAAAATAGCACATGTTATATATATATATATAATACAGAGGAAATGTGTTGGTGTGTGTGTGTGTTTGTGTAAAAATTGATTGATACAGTACTTTACCGATTTCAGGAGAAACGATGCACAATCTTGTCGTCCAACTGTTTTCTCACTTAAACTACTCTCAATTGAGAGGCGCAACTTTAATGTGTTTTCCGTTTACACATTTTTTTAAATATTTCTGGTAATATCCCCGGATAAAATGAAACGAAAAATAAACCGTAACTTGGATATTATCCTACTACAGGGCTTTCTTTCCACTCTGGAAGTACTTAATTCCCCGTGGAATGTTGCGTAATTTAAATCTTTTTGTTTTGGTCAGAAAATTTAAAGGGTAATTAGGAAACTAAAATTCCAAAAGAAAAACCCCAACTTGCCGCGAAGTTAAACTGACTCCCGTATTTCCTAGCAATAGCGGGAACTCTTTCCGATTTTATGATTTATTTACGTCGAACCGTAGACTTAAGAAGAATGAAGCATAATCGATTTCGAGTTACTTTTAAAACTCTGAATTGATCGGTGGGAGAAGGCACTGCTTTCGGTCGTAGAACACCTGTGGGCGAGCATTTGGTCATAATTTGCAAGATTGCATTTTTCACGTCCGATAGGTGTTCTTCCGCGGCACTACTACTGCCACTTTTTATTGAAAGACTAATAGGATTTGAGAAATTGGAAGGTTCATTGCCCCTTTAAATTCCAATGGTTATAATTTCCTATAATCTTTATATGAGTAATATTTCAGCGGTCAGTATTGTTGCTGATGGTTCATAATTGAGTGGAATCGCAAATGACATCTATTTTGAATCCTAACTTGAATTTTCAATTCGATTCTTGTACTATTTCCTATTCCTTTATTTTCTTACAGTTTATTCAACATTTTTTTACTCGTTGTCTTTTACCCTTTTCGTTATCTGTAAGTTTCCTTTCATTATTCCTAATTTCCTTTTGCCTTTTCTGACTGTTGCTATTGTATTGTTTAATTGTAATGCAAGGAGTGTAAGTGTATAAGTTCGCACACTATCGCCTCAAACAGCTTAGCGTATAGTGAGTGTGTATGCGTGTCTCGTGTAGGTGGTTTTTTTGTGTACGTGACAGTGAGCGCCTCAAACAGCTTAGCGTCTTCACTGTCACTTTATTATTCTAAATTTTAATGTTATCCATACCCAATAAACAATGTTTATATATATATAATATGTCCTGAAAAGAAAGAAAAGAAAAGTCAGGTGCGATTAATTTATTTAATATAGTTATAAAATTCGCACGTAACAAATCACTCCCTTTTATGATCGTCGTCCCTTGACGATCGTATGACTGGGTAATTATATAATTGCTTCTAAATCAAAATTTTGGTTTGAAGATAAATTGTTTTCATTTTTACACAATTGAATGAAATGCAATTAGGAAGTGTTTCTCAGTTTTTTTTCCAACCGAGCTTTTAGTGACTTGTCAAAATAAATAATTTGGTCTGCCATTTTCCTGGTGTACTGGAAGCTTGGCGTTGAAGAGCAACTCGATTTGTCCTCGAGTTGAGCAGATCTGCGGTTCCATTTGGGGTGAGACTTCCTCCCAGAAACCTTAAAAATGGTACGAAATTTCACGGTCAATCTAAAAAGAAACATATGTGAGAATTTTTGTTTCTTTTGTAACAGGGTAAAGTTCCCTGTTACAAGACAGCATTTCAGGACAACTCGCTAGTCTTCTCGTTACTGTAACATCCACTACACAGAAAAAAAAAGTCTTATTACAATACGAAATCTGGGCTTGTTTTAAGGTGTAACAAAAAGAAGACAACATCGGCTAAAAACTAGAATAGGATTCAGGCTTTAAAAGAAAAGATTGAGGAACTGAAGGTGAGACACTGTATGAGCTAAAAAGTAGTCGCAAGCCGGAATGTGGGCTTGAATGTAACTACTTTACTGATTAAAGCTAGCCGTAAGCCGGAACGTAGGCTTGAAGAAAGCGTTCTCGCAGACTAAACATTATTCGCAATCTAAAATGCACGCTTAAATAAAGCCCATATATGACTTCAAATTAAATGGTTGAACTGTTTCAAATGCAGCTTACATTAGAGCTAAAATATGGGGGAAGGACTGTAGCAATAATAAATACATAAAGTTTGTTCAATAATATGAGACTATAAGAAAATTCATTTTCTAAATTTATTTTGAACAAAAGAATTGTTGTAATAGTCTCATATTCACAAACAATCGTTTTATGTAAATACTTTAGCTTTCGTGATTTGAGACAATATTTGTACAAGTACAGTAATTTGTTCATTATTTATATTCAAAATATTATAGGAGAATCACAATAATTCAAAATAATAATTCAAGATTTTTAAGAACATTAACCCTTACTTGACACACTTCTGGGGTGCTCTACACAATATCGACGAAAATTGTTTAAAAAAATAATCTATTGAACATTTTTACTTGAAAATTGCTTGAGATAATCTTGAGAGTTTACTTTGAAAGAATTTGTAGGTTATATAGCCAAAAATTAAAATTAATTATTAATTAAATAATTATGAAAGTGAGGAAAAATGGTCGTGGGGTGTTTTGCACCCCAGAGTGTCAAACAAGGGTTAAAATTTGGTTTATAGCTTCGTTATTACAATAAAATAAAATAGGTAATGGAGAAACTTAAGTACAGGTATTTTCAGTTTTGAAAGCTACGCTTCGTACTAAAAGTAAACACTTGTAAGTAAGGGGCCGTACTTAAATTACGTATCGGATTATAGGCCTTTTCTTAGACCCCCCCCGGGCCGGGCCCCCGAGGCAAAAGTTACCCACGAGTTGTTCGACCCCCCCCCCACTCTTTCTGTAGGTAATTTTTAGGTTCCAAAAATATTTTACTAGTTATTGCTAGTAGGGTGTCCCAGAACTTAATTTTTAAAATTCCCTTCAATCAAAAAAATAAATTTTTAACAATGTAATTTAACTTTCACCCAAGCAGTCGAATTTTCAATTTAAAAATACTAAATTTAAAAAACATAGTTAAAGTTTGAACCAAAGAGATGAATTTTCAACTGAATACTCAAGCAAAGAAGACTAATTTTTAACCAAAAAGTTGCATTTTCATAAAAAAAAAGAAATTTCTACCAAAGCGAATGAATTTATAATTTTAAGAAATAGTTGAATTTACTTTTTAAAAAGATTTTAGTTGACTTTTCACGCTCAAAATATGAATTTTTAACCAGGAAATAAGTTTCTACGAAGAAAATTGAATTTTCAATCCAGAGAGACGAATTTTTACTCAGAAAGGATGACTTTTTAACAAAATTGTTAAATTCTCTACCCAATAGTTGGATTTTTATCTAAAAAGGATCAAATTTCTATTGAAACTGATGAATTTTTATTTACAGAGAAAACAAATTTTAAAAAAATAGTTGAATTTTTATCCAGAAAAGATTATAGTTGACTTTTCAAGATCAAAATATGAATTATTTAACAAAAAATAAGTTTCTGCGAACAAAATTGAAATTTTCATTCAAAAAGACGAATTTTTTCAACCAAAATGGATGATTTTTTAACGAAATAGTTGAATTTTCTACCAAATAGTTGAATTTTTATCTGAGAAATATGAAATTTGTACTAAAACAGATGGATTTTTAATAAAAAAATGACAAATTTCTTTTAAAGTTGAACTTTTATCCAGAAAGCTTTCAGTTCATTTTTTAACACCAAAATATGAGTTTTGAACAAAAAGTAAATTTTCTGCGAAATAGTTAAATTTTCAACGAAACAGTAGAATTTACAACCAAAAGTATGACTTTTCAAGAAAATTGTTGAATTTTAAACCAAACAGTTGTATTTTTATACAAGAAAGATGTGATTTCTGCTCAAGTAGATGAATTTTAAGATCAGAAAGACAAATTTTCAAAAAAGAGTTGAATTTTCAACCGAACAGTTGTATTTTTGTTCAAGAAAGATGAAATATTTATTTTAAAACAGATGAAAAAAATAGTTAAATTTTCATCCAAAGAAGATTCTAGTTCACTTTCCAACACCCAATTAGGAATTGTAAACTATAAGTTAATTTCCTGCTAAATAGTCGAAATTTTTACCAAAAAGTATGGCTTTTTAACAAGATTGTTAAATTTTCAACAAATTTTCAAAAAAAGAGTTGAATATTTATCCAAAAGAATTTCAATAGACTTTTCTACAGGAAAATACAAATTTTAAACAAAAAGTAAATTTTCCAGGAAGTAGTTTTATTATCAACGAAACAGTTGCATTTTTGTCCAAGAAAGATGCAATATTTCTACTAAAAAAAGATGAACTTTTAAATTAAAAAGACAAATTTTCAGAAAAAATATTTTTCATCAAAAAAATATTTAAGTTGACTTATCAGCAACAAAATATGAATTTTAAACAAAGGTTAATATTATACGAAAAGAGTTGAATTTTTAACCCCAAAAAGACGAATTTTCAACATAACAGTTGTATTTGCATGAAAAATTATGTCTTTCTAAGAAAATTGTTAAATTTTCAACCAAATAATAAAATTTATGACTAAAAAGATAATCCTACCTTAACAAATCGTAACAAAATGTCTTGACTCCCCCCCCCCCCCCCTTGAGATGTTACGTAATTTAAGTACGGCCCTAAATGAAAGTATTATAACATTAGAAATTTGACTTAATTAACGAAAATATCACAGGAGAATCTTCACAGATTACAGTTTCATTTGCGAGACCAAACTTGGATTTTTCTCTCAGATTAATACCATTCATTACATCCATTAGACAACAAAGTGGACAAAATTAAAAAAATATTTTTCAGTACGGAGAAAAATCCAACAGAATTGGTTCAAACGGCCCTGACTGTTTACGTTTGAAGGCCTACGACTCAGGACCAAGACCAGTGCGAGCCATTTTTGAAACCAGTCTTCAATCGGAAGTTGAGTGTAATCCTGAAACATTTAAAAACATATGCTAATAACTTTAATCATATTTTGAGAAAGTGAAGTTTTCGAAATTTAAATTTTTTGGCAGCTTTAACATTTGAAGAATAAAATAAATTCATGTTATAAAACTTCGAAAATATATTGACCTTGAAAACTATGAAGGAATGAAACGGATTTGAACGCACGATATCGCAAAGTCTTGGCGAAACCCAAATTTTCAACAGTTATCTTTTATACATATTTTTCGGCGACGAACTCAGGTCAGGTGAGGGTAACCTCAACATTTGTTTTCACATAATTTTCGAACCAACTTACGTTCGCTCGAAATGTGGTATCTAGTTGAAAATTATGAAAACTAAATAAAAAGCACTGAGGAACGTTTGTCAGCTTCTAAATTTTTTAAATTATAAAAAAAGCACCAAATTAATTTTTAGGAAAAACTCTTTTTATTATTATCAAACTTCAGGACCAGACGAACGTCTGGTTTTTTGGAAAAAAATGTGAAACTAATTTTGAGGTTATCCTGACTTAGCTCTAAAACAGCTCTCAAAATATAAAAATATAAAACACTGCCGATATTTTTATCTTCTGTTGACTCACTGAAAATGTTTTGTGGAAAACCCAGAGATATTACGAAAATTTGAAATTATAATTTCGCATTAGATCAATATTAACCTGTAAACCCTGAAACCTCAATGTATTACTAACTGTCTAAAAAAAGACTATGGAGAAATATTACCTCATTTTGCAGTAAAAAAGTAAAATAAAATGACGAGAAAAAGTATAATCTCTTAAGGATTCAGAGATTTGACACTTTGACTGAATTCATAACAGAGTATCAGTGAAACGGAAAATACTTTTTTTATAAGCAATATATAACTAAATTTCGCAGAAATATTTTTCTTTAATTTAGTATTTCACAATATATCAGTAAACGTCGTGTTTGATGAAAAGGATGAAAAGGCAAAAGGTATCATTGTACGTGTGAAGATTTGTATAGGTTAGGTGTCGACGAGAACGCCAACTAAAACTGTGCGATGAATAACGATGATGAAAATATATGATGAGATGTACTCACCTTGAATATGTTGAATTCGGATAATTAAATAGAGCAGGTCACTGAACAATCAGATTACACAGAACAAAAAGTTAGAATTGGCGCATTTCGCATGCTGCCCATTCGTGTTACGTCACGTCACAACTGCGAGAAGACGTTAGATTCTCGAATATCGCCTCTAGACGGCTAAACGTTAGCTTCAATATCGTCTTCTTTTTAACTGTCAAGATCTTGCTATCTTGCTAAGCCTAGTGGGACTTGTTTCAAGATGAATATTTGCAAATAAGCAATATCAATGAATTAATTTTAGTTCTAAGCCGATGAGGACTCCTTTTGAAACGATCTTCATGCTCTCATTTAGTTTCGGGCTTAATTTAAGTCAAAAATAAAAACAAGACCAACCCAACTTTAAGATTTTTTTTTTCTGTGTATGTGCGGGCTCGTACTACCATTAGACATCTAGTATTTGGAATGCACTTCTTTTTATTTATGTATTTATTTTTTTTTTTTTATTATGTGTCTGACCACAGCCTAGATATCCATTTTGGGAGTCTCTGCGTATAATCACTGATGCAAATTTGAGAGACCGTGTGGTTTTTCAGAGTTGTTAGTCGACCAACAGCTCGGAATAAATTGAAGTTTTGTAACTTTTCAACATTCCTGTACACTTTACTACCAATGTGTTCAACGGGTGTTTCATGTCGACTATCTGAATTATACTTAATTACTTGGTCATTTATTCCTTGGTATTCCTGTGTTCCCTACTTAACTTTGATTTCGGTATCATTCAGATGTATCTATACCGTAAGTGTGCCCATATCTTTTGATAACTTTTTTTTTTTGATTCTGTTGTTATAATTAAACTTAGAATTTGAGATTTGTTCTCTATAAGTTGATGTCGTTGGTATTTATTTATTTTTTTACTTTTTTTATGAACCGGCTGCATTCGTTAGTAAACCACGGACTTTTTTTTTGCTAATGGTTTTCTGTTATTGTTTATTTCTCTAATTGTCATATAATCCGTCTGCTGTGCAGCTTATTTGATGGATTATACAAAATTATGATATAATTCGCCACCATCCTTGCTATTATAGTAAATTCGAGGCGATATTAACAGGTTAGAGTAATATTTGGATTTCTCAGAACTGCCCCATGATATGATTTATTCAATCTCCCCCTTTAGATTGTCTATATTTAAACCTAATGTTTGTTCCAATAAGATCGTGAGGATAACCATTAAGTGATCCGAGGTTTGATGGATTGCCTTTGTAAGTAAGTCTTCTATCGCCTGTATAAAGTTTTTGCGGACCCAGAAGAAATCTATGGTACTATTTCTCTGTTTAGAGATATACGTGAAATTCGCAGGATGGTTTGAAAAGACAGTTGCTTGACTTTTGTTAAAAAGAATTATGTTCCTTCAGCTATTCTAGAATTATTTCATACCTGATATTGGGAGGGGGAAGGACGTTTACTTTGTGCCTTCCGTAACACTGAGTGATTTTAATGTTGAACTCAGAATTTAGAGGTTAAAGGGCCATGAATTTTCTCTAATCGTAACGATGTTAATCATTCTCCTAAATTCAAATTCTCGCAGCTTTTCTGGTCTTCCCTATCTAGGGCATGGCAAATGTTTTTATTTCTTCAACTTATTGTTACATTCCTCTAATCGAGTTCATCAGCGTATCATGTATTTATTGCCATGAATACGTTTGGTATCGATCATTAGGAGTAATAAAAATGTTTGCCCATATCTTTTTTTCTTGGCGTTTCCAGAGGTTTTGAAGTCAAAAATCTCTGTAGCCACTATAGGGACCTGATCTATATTTCCGATAGTGCTGCCGCCACCGAAAATTGCGGCGACCCTGGCAAAAGTAAGGTGAGCAAAGCTCGAAAACCATTGGAAACAATACAATATAAATTAAAATTATAAATGCTGTCATAAGTCAAGTCCAAAATGTGTACGACTTATAGAAGTATCTGATAATTTTACTTTACTTTGCATTGTTTTCAATGGATTTCGACCTTTGCTCACCTCACTTTTGCCACTGTCGCCGCAATTTTTCGGTGAATCAGCGCCATCGAAAGATAGATTAGGTCCCTATAGGAGCCAGCTGTATAGAATTTATTGTTGGCTTCCATAAGAATATACGTAGAGAGATTGAAAGTAAATTCAGTACAGCTCATTCGCTGGAAATCCGGACTAGACCCGTCACAGAAAAAAACCCAAGATAAACCTTACATCGATTTCCGATGAAAGATTCTTTGCAACAAAAATTAACTTTACAGGATAAACTTTACAAAAATATCGGTTAAACTTTCGTTTTTATTCCATGGCAAAAACATGTATTTTGAAAGACGCGAAGTTTGCTGAACAGAACTTTATCTCTCTAAAAAATTTCCTGCAACAAATTTTATTCTTACAAGGAAGGTACTCCAGGTGTCCCTCGCCGATTTGATTCTCCCTGATATATGTTGTAGTACTCGAAAAACTAAGCGACACGTATTTTTTTTATCTGCGGAAAAACACTTTAAGGGGGTGAAACAACCCCTCAAAGATAGGGTTCGCAAGTGTCGATTGTATAGTTTTGTGTATAAAAACAAAATTGATTTCGACCAAACCTACTGGAAAAGTTTCCTAGTGATGAGAGATGAATAACGTAATTTTCTCAACAAAAAAAAAAACTTAAGGGGGTGAACCACCCCTAAATATTTTTAAAGTTGTGCTGAAAATGGCTAAATTCACAGGAAAAAAGTTGAAAAAAATATATTATGCACTTGAGACCAAAATAAAGTTGACGTGTTTCGTCAAAAAATTTTTTTTTCAAATAAATGGGGGTAGCTACCCCTAAAAACTTTTTACTTTGTGTCTATGATAATAAATATTTTCCATACACAAAAAAATTGGGAAATTAATTTTATAACGAAGAAAGTAAAATAGAGTCTATCCAACATGAATAAAAAAATTATGCAGGGGTGAACCACCCCTACATATTTTCAAAGTTGAGCTGGAAATTGCTAAATCCACAGGAAAAAATTTGAAAAAAATATATTTTGCACTTGAGATGAAAATAAAGTTGACGTGTTTCGCAGAAAAAACGTTGTAAAAAATTAATGGGGGTAGCTACCCCTAGAAACTTTTTATTTTGTGTCTATGATAATATATACTTTTCATACACACAAAAAATTGGGAAATTATTTTTATAACGAAGGAAGTGAAAAAGAGCCCATCCAACATGAATAAAAATATTACGCGGGGGTAAACCACCCCTACGTATTTTTAAAAATGTGCTGAAAATTGCTAAATTCATAGGAGAAAATGAAAAAATACATATATTTTGCACTTGGGACAAAAATAAAGTTGACGTGTTTCGCAGAAAAAACTTTGTGAAAAAATTAATGGGGGTAGCTACCCCTAGACACTTTTTATTTTATGTCTATGATAATATATACTTTTCATACACACAGAAAATTGGGAAATTATTTTTATAACGAAGGAAGTGAAATAGAGCCCATCCAACATGAATAAAAAAAT
>CAKNXH010056239.1:0-37131 GCA_932178445.1 Andricus quercusramuli
CTTATTTTCTGACACACTTCTCACGAATTTCCAGAAAAAGATACAGGAGTGGGCCTGATGCCCACAACTCCTCGAATAACCGAAAAGTAGGTACCGACCGTGCTTGTGCCAGCGGAGGGTATCCCTTAATTCATCTAGGGTGAATCGATTATTCGAGTAAAGCACCTGCACTTACTTGTTTGCTGTCGTAGCTCCTGACTGTCGATGGCGAGAAATTCCGGTGTCCTATGTTGGTGAGTTACCGACCTGTCACTTTGCCTCGGTCGATGCTGCTTGCTGAAATCCTTTTACCATGAAACTGAATTTAAATAAAAAGAACTGAAACTCAGGAAATACTGAATGGAGATCAGGAAACTGATTTAAAACTTATTACTTGAAGAAAAACATAAAACTGTCATTTCTAACGCTCCCTGGCTCTCACTAGCCTCCGCATGGAGCTGCCTGTGACGGAGGAGGACAGCTTCGAGCCCGCCGATTGGCTACGATCTTGCAACGGAGTCGCAACCGAGCGGTGGGGATCGCCAGCCAGGCCCCGCGGCCTCACGTCTCCGCGCGTCGACTCTCTTGGTTAAAAATATTGTTATTGACAAGGATACCGATCTACCGTCATATTCCGATTATTCTAATCAATCTGTAAACTGAAATAAAGGTTAATATGAATCTTAATCTAGTTACCCTATTTAATATCAAATAAACTTATTTTTGATTGATGTACGTGTAGACACGAATACATGTGTACACGTACATCAATCGGATGTTCTTTAGTTCCTATTTGGCCTGAGGGGAGTTTGTTCAAGAAGGTTTCATTATTATTTCTTAAAATTGAATTTCTAAAATATTTAATTTTAATTTTCTTATTGGCAAGAGGAATATTGTTATTTCCCTTGATTTGTCGGCAATTTTTATTCTATTATGACGAATAATTTCTAAGTTAAACAACTTAAAAATTGTTCGTTTAATACGCGGTTGAGTTCCCCGGCTGTACGGCCCGTGCGTCAGGAATGGAAGGATAGAGAGAGAGAGAGAGAGAGAAATAGAGTTAGGAAGAAAGCGCGCGTGGGTTGAGAGGTAGACGCGGGCGTACGTGACTCGGCCCGCCGCTAGATTTTGTAAACACGGCTTGAGCACGTGTTGGCACGCTGCCGTCACTTCGACCGGGGAAATTTTCCGGCCATTACCGCCCCATCAAGGATAATACGGAAGGACTCTAACAGAAGGAGGGTAGGCAAACTCGTCGTTTTGAATCTTGGGAATCAGCAATTTGTCACGTAGGGCCTTCACTCAAGTTTTGCTATAGAAAACTTGAGTGAATGATCACGTAGGCCAAGTACTTAGATTTCCCAGGTTCTCAATTTGTATGTTTGTATGCACTGTCGGGTCGAGTCAGAATCTCGTGGCAGTACCTGCTGCCGCCATAAAGGTCCAACCAGCCACGGGTGCTTCTTTTGCTAAGCGGTTCGAGTAACGGGGATTAAAATTTGAAACTAAATATTCTTATATTTCAAAATAAGCAATTTAAAAATTTGAAATTCGAAATCTGTGGATTTCTGCGATCAAAAAGAATCTAAGAAACGTCTCACAACCCAAAAATTCAATGAACCATAACACTTTTAGTTTACATTCAATTTTCATTATCAGAAACGCTTTAATTTCCAAAATTAGCGTAGAATGGCATTGTATAAGCTTATAAAATTCTTTTTCATACAGGAATACGAAAAAAACACTTTTAGTTAAAAAATGAGGTATTTGAAACAACAAAATTTAAAATTTGTTATTTTTACGACTACATGACAATCTACTATCTTTTCTTAAGAGAATCAAAATCAATTAACGATAAATACCTAATTTTGGAACTAAATTTTCATTGTAAGAACATTTTTAATTTACAAACTGAGTGTCCAATGGCATTTTATGGAGTAATTTGAAAATTTTTAAATTTTAAATAATTTTAAATCGCTAATATGAGAATTAGGAAAAAATTGGTTGCTAACTTTGTATTCCCATTGAGTACTCCGTCTCACAATGAAGCCCGGCCGAGAAAAGCTAATACAACCGAACCCTACGCAGGAGAACCATAGCGTTGACAAACGAAGCCCGGCAGGCGAAAAAAATTTCTTGGGCCAACCCTGCCCTGACCTGAAAAGCGAGCAAAAAGTTTGCCGACCACTGTCATAGAGGAAGCTTTGTAATGGTAACATTTCCCAAAATATTTTAATTCATTCAATTGAACCTTCCTCAATTTAAAAATGTCTAATACAATGTTCTAGGCAATTGTCCGGATGTGTGTGTGGATGTCACACTTTCTTGTGAACACGATAACTTGAAAACGGTTCCAGCTGAATTTTTGATTTTTAAAGGGCTTATTTTCACCACTAATATCCTGAAACAGTCCGAAGGATTTTCAAAAATTATTATTGCATTTTCTAGCAGTCAATCGATCGACCCATAATATTAATACATTTTATTGAAGAGTAAGCAGTAAGACATAATATTTGAAAATACGGTTTTTTATACAAAAACTATTTTCTTCAACGTAATTCAAAGTTGATGCATGAATATCAAGGATCCCTTGGTTAAAGACGAATCGATTTAACTACAACATTAATACATTTTATCAGAGAGTAGGGAAATTATGGTAATTTATACATTTTCAAAATAAATTTTTATAGTGAGAATTTCTCATTCTCATCATTTAGAGTAGATGCGAGAATAGAAAAGTTGTGTAGATTGAAGACGAATCAATTGACCTATAACAATGATACATTTTATTGAAGAGCGAAGAAGTTATGGTGATGCATAATATTTGTAAATACGGTTTTTTATAGTGAAACTTCTTTCACTAACATAATTTAAAGTTGATTCAGGATTTTAAAAAATCCTTGGTTCAAGAAAAATTCATTGACTTACAATATTAATACATTTTATTGAAGAGTAGGGAAGTTATGCGCATTTATAATATTTGGATCACCTGTTTCAAACAGAAAAACTTTTTTTATCGACATAATTCAAAGTTGTCGCATAAATGGAAAAGACTTTTTAATCACAAATTTTCAAATAGAATAATTCTGATAATTTTTGTAAAGGAAGTTACTGTCGACCATCCGCCCAAACCAGAGGAGGACGACGGATTTTGGAGAGAAATCTACGAAGTCCAACATCCACTTGAAGAAGGCTCAAAGAACATAAATAGCTTCAAGGAGCTGTGCAACGTCCCCATAACACCTGAGGAGGAATGCCCACCTGTTAGTACGGAGGGGGTGAATAGCATATTAAGAAGCATGAACAAGTATTTCGCTTCGTGACCCGATTGTATCAAGACCTTCTGGCCCGAATTTCCACTTCATATCCAGAGTCGGAAGAGCCTAATCCGGAGTGGTGGTGGATGGGCGCACAGTGCTCCTGCAGAAGACGGGCAACTTGGCTGACCATACAAATTACAGGTCCATAACTTGTCTGAACACACTGTATAAGATCTTCCGAGCTTTTATAAATGATAAGATTGTTCGGACGATTGGAGCTGTGTGGCGAGAGGTGTATGAACAACGCGGCTCGAAGAAAGGCGTAGCAGGATGTTGAGAGAACCTGTTCATCGATAGATGTATCTCTTTTTATTTTCTTTCTCCTCAGCTGTGACGTTTCTGTCAGCTGGTGCCGAAAATTCGATAACGAACATGGTTTGTTTCTCGAAGTCAAGGAGAACTATGTCAAGCCTCGAGTGCGCAACAGAAACAATTGTCAAGAATATGGAGTTCCAGTATATGCAGCACTTCTCATTTTCGACAATTGACTCTATTTCTCTAGGAGCGTTTAGCGGAGAGGTATTTGGGCTAAAGCCGTTAGAGTGACATAGATGGTAATGAAGCACTCTCAGTGCCACAATTGTGTCTTTGGATGTAGGTTGTTCCCGCATGAGTTGGACAACTAGATAGTATGTGTCCTAGATGCTCGGGGTGTGCATGACACGCTCTGCAGCTATCATCGGCAATGTCTTGGCTCAAAATGTAGCGACGGTATGCTAGAGTGGAAATGACACCGTGTTCACATGCCAAAATGCAGCCCTCTGTGTCCGACTTCAATCCGGGTGATTGAAGGAAAGCAAACATTAACTCATACGACATCGACTGATCTTCCACATTTCTGTGTATAATGCCGTGCATCCTCTTGTCGAGGAGCTGTTCGCGGAAGTTTTTCTCCTCTGCGCTCTCAATTCTGGCCTTCAGGAGCGAGCATCCAAGATGGATAAGATTCGATGCATTTCGCTAATCGTCTTGATCAAGGGCGCTCTTCAAGGTGCCAAGGTTTCACTCGGTCGTCCTTGGGTTGCTCCGTGTACTCAGGGTGCACACGACTTTTGCCGGATCATCGTATTGAATTCGTCTCAGACTGCAACCACCTATCTCACGGTCGTGAGACGTAGTTACAGCTGAAATTTTCCCTCGATTTCGGTGGGAGCGGATGCAATTTTTCAGATTAGCATCCGCTCCCGGCAAAATCCTGCGGTTGTCCTTATGATATACTTTCAAACATATGTATTCTGGATTTAGTTACTGCTACTGAAAAAATGAAACCTTCTGACTGACTTTTATGGAAATTCACACCAATGCAATTTTCAAAATTTGAAACGCATTCCTAAATTTTTAAATTTTGACCCCAAATTTGTGTCCTGTGACTCAAATAACCCCCTCAAACTAACTTTCACTAAAATCTATCAATTCGATCGGAATTGTGGAACTTGCGTCAACTTTTTGAATTTTGATCTCAAATTCGTATTGTGAGACTCGATTAACCACTACCAAAATTCGCTACGAATTTTTTATAGAAAATTCTTTTCTTTGAAAACTTAACTAATCAATTGAAAGTTTAACTAATTCGTTAAAAACTTATTTTATTGGTTCGTGATGCTACTGGTCTTTTTCTTTAGAAGCTATATCATATTCTCCTGTCAGTTATCGTCCTGCAGCCAGGCATCATTCTCATGTCAGGTCTCATCAGACAGACCACATTCTTCAATCTGGTATCGTTTTCTTCCTGATCGGTTCTTCGGAGCAGGTCCAGGTCTTCTCCTTCCAGGCACATATCTCCATCTACCACGTTTATTGCTTTTTTTTGATGGCCGTGAATATGCTTTCGAACAACTTGAATTTTTTCGGCTTGATCCCTGTGAGAATCCCAAACGGGAATTCAAACTTCGAAGATACACTTTCCCATGCAATTGTGTCAATTGTGTCAATCCTGTGACGAATATTCATATTCAAACATAGTGAGAATATTGTTCTTGGAATATAGCTGATCCAGTTTTCATCAAGTTTCCCAGGGCCATCTCCCCTAAACGTCCTCTCAGTGTTTCCTCGCAATCTTGCTACTAGATATTCAGGATATTACTGGCTACTTTGAAATGTCCTTTCTTTGTTTCTTGTTGCAGAGTTGAGTTCACAGTTCGACTGTCTTCCTAATGGTGCCCCTATTCCTGGTGTTCCTCGTGGCAATTCATCATCTTCTTTTGATATTCGACATTCTCCTGCCAGGCATCTTTCTCCTGCTGAGCCTCCTATTCGTGCCCGGTCTAGGTCTCCTCCTCAACGCCAAATAACATCACTTTCCGGGCATCTATTTTCTGACGTACTTGGTTATCCCTTTGACGAACTGCAACGGCTTCGACTTATCCCCGATTGTAATACGAACAGAGTATTCATGCTTCGAAGATACACTTTTCCTGTGGGAAGACCAATTGAAATACTCGTAGGACGGAAAGTTTTTAGGCCCATGCCAGTTCAAGAACAAATTGTATTATCAACGTTCGATGGTGACGTTTTTGCAATATTGGAGAGTAGTAATTTTTTTGCTGGAATATATAAATATGATGCTCACTTGGTCAATAAAGTGAGGGTAAAAATAAACATGGAAAGCCGCAGAATTGCCCTATTGACCGCAGAAGAAATCAAGTAATCTCCAGTTGGCCCCAAACGTAAAATTTCTTTTCATTTTACAATATAGCTAACACAGTAATTCAATCACAAAACAATGGAAAACCAAAAAATAAAACTATTTCTAATCCAAAATTATCTTGAAATGTTAAAAATAACTCGCAACATTACAAATAATAATAAAAAGTTAATATATTATGGTTCCCAAGCATTCAATCTTTTTTCAATGCTCCAGCTATTCTGTCTCGTACACCTGTCAACAAAAATTCTTTCACATAAGTATACTTTCAATTAAAATCATCTTAATGAGTAAATAGTAGGTGAAAACATTATTAATGTGCGAAAAAAATTCGCGTCAATAATCAAACCATTCAAAATTGATTAATGCTATACAGCTAATTCAAATTGGAAAGAATTCTCAGTCGAAATCACAAAACAAGGCCTTAGAAATGAGATAGTATTTGAAAATAAAATATGTAAAATATTTGTGAACTCTACTGTCGTAAGTGGTTAAAAAATATCACATTTCACTACAAGTATTTGATTATTTCACTGTATTCAAAAGCTTTTAGGGAGAGGAATGTGATCAGAAATGAAATGAGAATAATTAACTTCATATTTGAAATTATGAGTACTCCATGAGAAAATGAGTCTTCGTATTCTTCACTTATTTAAATGTAATAATAAGAAAACATATTCGAATATTATGTAATCGGTAATTGAATCAATAGTTAGTTATCATCGACTGTGGAATCAATACATCGCTGAACGTTTATTTTCCAACATTAAGAATATAAATTTATTAAAAAAAGTTTATAATAAGACATTTTTTTGAAGATGCTTGAATCGAGTTTAATAATTCATTAAATGAGTAATACTAGGCAGTAAAATATGTTATAGAACATTCTTATCTTTAATAAATATTTCAGCAAATTTCAGTAATCATACATAATTATTAATAATTATTGATATGTATTATATATAAAAATAATAATAATAATTAATCAATTCCTTTTTTTTCGTAATTTGAATACTTTCATGGACGCCAAATCGCTTGCGTATCTGAAGATCTTTACTGCCTCCATAAGTTTGCATAGCTCTTTATTGTTTGATGTATAGAAGATAAATATTGCCTAATAGGCCCTTGTTTTTAGAATATTCTTGTTCAAATACTAGTAAGTTTTATGTCGTGATATTTTTTTAATTCTAAATTGAATATTATTCACATATCAGAAACTTAAATAAAGATTTCTGAAGATTTTGAAAAAAAAAATTAGAAGCTTCTTGAGAATTGAGAAAAGTATCAAAAGAATGCAAAAATTCGTTTGAGATTCCCAGGAAAATGTTCAATTACTTTTCTTCCTAATAAATCAATTTTAAGAGAATATTTAAAAAGATTTCCAAAGATTTCCAAAAATGTCAAAAAAGAAACTAGAAGATTTCAAGACAATTTTTTTTTAATTTTTCAGAATTTTATTTAATTCTAGAAAAATTTCGAATCATTTTAAAAACATATTTATAAGGTTCAGAGGTTTGGAAAAAAAGAAAATTTTTGAGTGCATAGATTTTTAAAATAGTCTAGAATTCTAGTGTTGCTTATTCAGAAAGCACGTTAGTTTTTGATTAGTTATTTTTTTCAATAATAGACAAACCAAAGTCTTCGTGTTGCTGAATTTGAAAATAGAAATTTACAACAAATACAAAATTGCAAAATAATACAAGAAATTTTTAAATACAAAGACAAATCAGACATATAACATTTTGTATTCGAAATTATAATTGAAATTTTCTGATCGAAAAGTCTTTTCAATTCATGCGTCAACTTTGATTTATGCCTATGAAAATAGTTCTTTTGTTTGAAATGCATGATTCAAATATTATAAATTAGCATAAATTCATTACTCTTTAATAAAATTTATTAATATTGTGAGTCAATCCATTCGTCTCGAACCAAGAAATTTATATTAATTCACATCATTCCAGCTCCCGGCAAGTCACATCAGCCAAAAAGGATGGGTTGATCCCAATCATTTCTCTGACAAATCACCGAGGTTTCACCCCTGCCCACCTCGCTAAACGTTGGAATGTGGTAGGGGTGTGACCCACATTATTTCTGTAAATAATTAGACGGTAGTCTTATCGCACTTTTTTCTCAATTTTTGGTTGATTTCAAAGCAGATAAGCTTCAAGGTATTTATTAAAATCTTATCATATTAGTGATAAGAATACGAAATATAAATATAGTCAATAGATATCTAAGAAGGACAAGCTTCTATATAATAATTGATAAGATGCTGACCACAGAGTATATTTTATAATTTAATGAAGCAACCGAATAATCACTAGTTAGACTGTCAACCAAATTCTCCATTATCTCAATAATCATTTTTTCCCCTAATTGCAACAAATGGCGGTCTTTTATACTCTGGTCTTTTTCTGCATAGTCATCCTCAACTCTATTGGTGAATATAATTATATATTATATCAATACTTTTAGGAACCTTTTTGATGCTTTTTGCAAATAACAGTTTGTCTGACGTGATCCACATCTTATTCCTAATGTTTTTAAAGTTTTTCCTAAATGAATACGAGTTAAATTTGAATTCATTCTGGCGGAATCCTGAATGTGTGCGCTATACAAAATGTGATACGAAAAATATTGACTCAGATTTTTGCTGATTTCAAAACTAGAAAGCATATTAAGTTAAAATCGAAGGGGTAATATTTATTCGTCTTAGTTCGAATCAATGTTACAGATGGGTGGCAAGCATAAAGGTGCTATCATCAGTCTTAACACATGAGAATACATTTAAAAACGCAGATGTGAAATTTTTGTCGATTCCAAATTCCAAAACATTGAAGATTCTTAATTGTGTTAATCGTATGATAAATATCCATATTTAAACATGAAAAGAAAAATCACAGTCACACACAGTTTCAATTCAGGCTTTGTGCACATGTTTTCTATATTATGGCAACTAGACATGACTGCGGAAATATTCTTCTGTTCTTTGAGAATTCTGGTGCACATGTGCATGAATGCGCATTACGTACTGGAAAACGACGTAGTAAATGAAATTCATCCATGATCCTTCTCGAATACTGTTGTCTAAATATTGCGGATCCAGTTTTCAATAACTTTCCCAGGCCAATCTTGCCTGAATGACCTCTCAGCGTTTCCTCGCAATCTCGCTAAGATATCCAGGATATAACTGGATACCGTAAAATATTTATCCTTTGTTTCTTCTTGCAGAGTTGAGTTCACAGTTCGACTGTCTTCCTAATGGTGCCCCTATTCCTGGTGTTCCTCGTGTCAACTCATCTTCTTCTTCTGACGTTCTACATTCTCCTGCCAGACATCTTTCTCCTGCTGGGCCTCCTATTCGGGCCCGGTCCAGGTCTCCTCCTCCACGCCAAATAACTTCACTTTCCGGGCATCTCTTCTCCGACGTACTTGGGTTTCCCCTTTACCAGCTTCAGTTTCTTCGACTTATTCCCAATTGTAATACAAACCGAGTATTCATTCTTCGAAGATACACTTTTCCTCCTGGCACGCCAACTGAAATACTCCTAGGACGGGGACTTCATGGGCCCATGCCTACCCAAGAACAAATTGTATTATCAACGTTCGATGGTGACGTCTTTGCAATATTGGAGAGTAATACTTTTTTTGCTGGAATATATCAATATAATTCTCAGTTGAGGTATAAAGTACGGACAAAAATAAACATGGAAAGTGGCAGAATTAGCCCATTGACCACCGACGAAATCAAGGAATCTCCAGTTGGGCCCAAACGCAAAATCTGTGTTCCTTATACACTGCAGTTAATACATTAATTTAATCACATAACAATGTAACACCAAAATATAAAACTATTTGTAATCCAAAATTGTCTTATAATGTTAAGAACAACTTGCAACATTACAAATAATAAAAAAAGTCAATATATTATGGTTCTGAAGCATTCAATCTTTGATCAATGCTTTAGCCATTCCGTCTCATAAACAAATAAAAAAAGTTCGTTTTTAGTTGAGCCAGAGAATGTTTTGAGAAAACAATTATTATGGATTTATAGTGATTTGCCTATAATAATTTCCTTATGAGGGAGACAACCCTAATGTATATACGGAAAATTCCGCTTCTATAGAAAAAATTTTATGAAATCAATTCATCAGATGTACATCATATTTTTAAATATACGGCGTGAAAAATACGATCAAGATAAAGTTGCTGGTATCACACCTGTGAAAAAAAAATTTCTGACATATGTATACTTTTAATCAAAATCAGTTTAACGTGTAAGTAGTAGGTGAAAAAGACGTGATGAATATTTAAAAAATTACATTCATATTTGAAATTATTCAGTACTCTATAAGAAAATAAGTCTTTTCGTAGTTTTCACTTATTCAGATTTCATAATGAGAAAACATATTTAAATCTCATGTAACTGGTAATTAAATCAATAGTTGGTTATCATCGATTGTAGAATCGATACATCGCTGAACGTTTATTTTCCAACATTAAGAATATAAATTTATCAAAAAAGTCTATAATAAGACATTTTTTTGAAGATGCTTGAAACGAGTTAAATAATTCATTAAATGGTTCATACTAGGCAGCGAAATATTTTATAGGCCATTCTTATGTGCAATGAATATTTCAGAAAATTTCAGTAATCATACATAATTATTAATAATTATTGATATGATGATAATACAGATTCCTATTGGAATATTGATTTGTGTAACACCTTGCCGAATTCGCGTATATCAGAAAAAAAGAATCTTTCTCTGATCTCTCTGTAGCTCATTTGTTTAGAGCACCTGACCGGAAAATAAGTTGATCTGGTGTTCGAATCCCAGTGGAGTGAAAAGAGAGAGATCCTTTTTTTCTGAATAAATTGAATTTAATATTGATATGTATTATATATATATATCAATAATAATAATTAATCAATTCCTTTTTTTTCGTAATTTGAATACTTTCATGGACGCCAAATCGCTTGCGTATCTGAAGATATTTACTGCCTCCATAAGTTTGCATAGCTCTTTATTTGTTGATGTGTAGGAGATAAATATTGCCTAATAGGCCCTTGTTTTTAGAATATTCTTATTCAAATACTAGTAAGTTTTAAGTCCTCATATTTGTTTAATTCTAAATTGAATATTATTTACATATCAGAAACTTAAATAAAGATTTCTGAAGATTTTGAAAAAAAAATCAGAAGCTTTTTGGGAATTTAGAAAGGTATCAAAAGAATAAAAAAATTCACATGAGATTCTTAGGAAAATGTTTAATTACTTTTCATTCTGATAAATCAATTTTGAGAGAATATTTAAAAAGCTTTCAACAGATCTCCAAAAGTGTCAAAAAAGAAACTAGAAGATTTCAAGACAATTTCTTTTTTATTTTGCAGAATCTTTTTTTAATCCTAGAGAAAGTTTGAATCATTTTGAAAACATACTTATAAGGTTTCGAAGTTTTGAAAAGAAGAAAATTTTCAAGTGTATAGATTTTTAAAATAGTGTAGAATTCTCTTGTTCCTTATTCAGAAAACACGTTTGTTCCACAACACCCTCACTTTATATAAACTAAAAATATTTCTTTCAACACTTCAAAATTTTTTATATAATTAAACTAGCTGTGAATTCGATCTCGAGAGCTTCCACTTTGTATTTATAATTATATGGTGCTCATTTTACGAGCACTTTGCTTCCCGTTAGTTTTTAATTAGTTATTTTTTTCAAAAATAGACAAAACAAAGTCTTTGTGTTGCTCAATTTGAAAATAGAAATTTACAACAAATACAAAATGGCAAAATAATCTTTTTAATATAAAGACAAATCAAACAAATCAAATTTTGTATTCGAAATGATAATTTTTCGAGCTGGGAAAAGAAAAGGGGAAAGTTCTGTCGCACCCTATCTTTTTCCAGGTTTGTGATTTCTTTACAAATATTGTCAGGATAACCCTATTTGAATATTTATTATCAAAATGTCCTTTCTATTAATGCGTCAAGTTTGATGTATGTCTACGAAAAAAGTTCTTCTGTTTGAAATTTTTTCAAATCTTGCATCGACTTTGAGTTATGTTAGTGAAAGAAATTTTACTATAAAAAAACGATTCACAAAATATTATTAAGTGCTCAAAGAAATACAGTTAATATTGTTGGAAATCCTTCGGTCAGTTTCAAGATATTAGTGAGGAAGCCCTTTAAATTTCACCAATTTATCTGCAACCGGTTGCTAGTTATCGTGTTTAAAAAATGGGTGACATCCACACACACATACACATCCAGAAAATTGCTTAAGACATTTTATTAAGACATTTTTACATTCAGGAAGGTTTAATTAAATGAATTAAAAAATTTGGGAAAATTGTACCATTACAAAGCTTCTTCTATCAGGAAGCAAAATGGATGCTTCTATTTGGCATAATTTATTCTTGAAGCTAGTCACTTGTGAATACATGTGCGCAAAGCATGCGTTTACGTCGCTGAATTTTTATTTTGCAATCTTAAAAACATACAGGGTTTAGCAAACTATAATCATAGCTTCTTGAATAGTTAAAGTTCTGAAAATTTTGGATGCAATTAAATAAATTATGAAATGTTCAAATCTAGTTACTAAAATATGTTTGAAAAAGTTCTTATTTCCGTAATTTCACTATTTGGTGTAGATGTCTTCATAATTTTGTAAAATTTGTTATTTTCTGATCCAATGGAGATAAGTCTTATGTGATAGAACCTTTTCATTGAAATATTCTCAGCCGAATACCTTCAAATTTGGATTATTCATATTTTTCAAGCTTGAGGTTAAAAATGAAATATCACTTTTTATTAATGAGTTTTCTTTCATATTAGTTCGCATAATTCCAACTCCCGGCAAGTCACATTAGCCAAAAAGGATGGGGTGATCCCAATCACTTCTCTGACCAATCGGCGAGGTTTCACCCCCCTCCCCCCCACCCACCTCGCGAAACATTGGAAAGTGGTAGGGGTGTGACCCACATTATTTTTGTAAATAATCGGAGGGTAGTCTTCCCGATCTTTTATGCTCTGGTCTTCACCTGCATAGTCATCCTCAACTCTATTGGTGAATATAATTCTATATTATATCTAAACTTTTTAAAAGCTTTTTGATGATTTTCACAAATAACAGTTTGTCTGACGTAATCCCCATCTTATTTTAATTGCTACTCTTTTCATGACTCTAATCGAGTTTGTCCGAAATGAATAGGACTTAAATTTGAATTCATTCTGGCGGAATCCTGAATGTGTGCGCTAACAAAATGCGATACGAAAGATATTTATTCGAATTTTGGCTGAATTTCAAAACTAGAAAGTATGTTGAGTTAAAGTCCAAGCGGAAATATTTATCCGTCTTGGACCGAATCAAGGTTACATATGGGGTACATATTCAAACATGAAAAGGAAAATCACAGTCCTATACAGGTTTAATTCAGGCTTTGTGCACATGTTTTCTATATTATGGCAACTAAACATGACTGCGGATATATTTTTCTGTTCTTCGAGAATTCTGGTGCACATGTGCATGAATGCACATTACGTACTGTAAAACGACAAAGTAAATAAAATTCATCCATGATCCTTCACGAATACAGTTCTCGGAATATTGCTAATCCAGTTTTTAATGAATTTTCCAGGCCAATCGTGCATAAATGATCACTTAGGGTTTCCTCGCAATCTCGCTAAGATATCCAGGATATAACTGGATACCGTAAAATATTTATCCTTTGTTTCTTCTTGCAGAGTTGAGTTCACAGTTCGACTGTCTTCCTAATGGTGCCCCTATTCCTGGTGCTCCTCGTGGCAATTCATCTTCTTCTTCTGACGTTCGACAACCTCCTGCCAGGCATCATTCTTCTGAGAGGAATCCTTTTCCTGCCGAGCCTCCTATTCGTGCCCGGTCTAGGTCTCCTCCTGAACGCCAAATAACGATGGTGACGTCTTTGCAATATTGGAGAGTAATAATTTTTTTGCGGGAATATATCAGTATAATTCTCAGTTATGTTATAAAGTACGGACGAAAATAAACATGGAAAGTGGCAGAGTTAGCCCTATGACCACAGAGGAAATCAAGGAATCTCCAGTTGGCCCCAAACGCAAAATCGGTGTTTTTTATACAGTGCAGTTAATACGTTAATTCAATCACATAACAATGTAACACCAAAATATAAAACAATTTGTAATTCAAAATTGGCTTAAAATAATAAGAATAACTTGCAACATTACAAATAATGAAAAAAGTCAATAAATTATAGTTCTAAAGTATTCAATCTTTTGTGAATGCTTTAGGCATTCTGTCTCTTAAACAAATAAAACAAATTCATTTTTACTTCCACTGGAGACTGTTTTGAGAAAACAATTATTATGGATTTATAGTGACTCGCCTATAATAACTTCCTTATGAGGTGGACAACCCTAATGTATATACGATAAATTCCGCTTCCATTGAAAAAATGTCATGAAATCAATTCATCAGCTGTACATAATATTTTTAAATATACGGCGTGAAAAATACGATCTAGATCAAGTTTCTGGTATCACAGCTGTAAACAAAAAATTTCTGACATATGTGTACCTTTAATCAAAATCAGTTTAACGTGTAAGTAGTAGGTGAAAAAGGCGTGATAAGAATTCAAATAATTACATTCATATTTGAAATTATTCAATACTCTATAAGAAAATGAGTCTTTTCGAATTTTCACTTATTCAGATTTCATAATGAGAAAACATAGTTCAATATTATATAATCAGTAATTAAATCAACAGATATCATCGACTGTGAAATCAATAATCGCTGAATGTATACTTTCTAACATTAAAACTATATATTTGTTTAAAAAATCTATAATAAGACATTTTTCTGAGAATGCTTGGAACGAGTTGAATAATGTAACAAATGATTATTTATAGGTAGTAAAATATTTAACAGAACATTCTTATTTTCAATAAGTATTCCAGAAAATCTCGGTGAATATAAATAATCAATGATAATTAGTAAAATATATTACATATACAGATAATAATAATATATAATAATAATTAATTCATTATTTTGTACAGCTTTTTATGTGTTCATGTGTAGAATATTCTTATTCAAATACTAGTACATTTTAAGTCGTAGTATTTTTTCAATTCTAAATTGAATATTGTTCATATCTGAGAATGTTACATGAAGATTTCTGAAGATTTTGAAACAAAATTGAAGCTTTTTGAGGATTCAGGAAGGTCTCGAAGCTTCGCCCATGACGGACTCTAAGGTACAATTCGCCATCATGTCCGCTCCCCTCCTGTTAAGGTTTAATTTACTATTTCCCGCTTTGGTGATTTTCAGCCCGTTCGCTTTGATGAAGGCATTCGTTCATCCCGTCCACCAATGAATGACAGAGTTTTCTACCTATCACGACATCAATATAGGGTCGTGCGGCTTTACCTCTACTTAGTTTAGGGTATAACGGTGCACTCGGATCTTGAATATCTCCTTCCAGATCACTCATGATCTGTTCTATATTACGCTCAGGATTTTCTGAGTTCTGCTGAAATTGATTAGAGTCGTCCTCGACTCTTAAAGTTAGGTTAGGTTGATAAGAGTTGTTCACAACTCCTGAAGTTTCTATCCTGACTCGGCTCAGCTCATTTATAGCCGCATCTATGGAATCACGCCCCTGCGAATTATTGAGTGAGCTGCACTGACCATGCTGAGTTGTTGAATCGACCGTGTTACTCGCAGCCGATGTTGAATTTAATGAGTTGATGGATGTTGAAGTTTTAGGTAGAGTTACGTCCGGTTGGTCTGCTGAAGCTTGTGTCAGCTTAGGAAAGAAGGGAGTAGCATCGACCCGTAGCATGCTCTCCCATACTAGTTTCCCGGGCAATAGGCGGAATCACAAGTGCTTTTGACTTGATCCGCCTTTCCGCAGTTGTGACAGAATCGATGCCACTCAGTTGGACACTTTTTCCAATGATGATCCTCCCCCTTGTATTTGAAACAGGGTGGTTCCTGTTCAGGTTAGATCCTGGGCTTACGACTCCCATCAGGAGACCCGCCTCTAGGTGATCCTTCTGATTTTTCAGAATTCCTAGGCTCATCCGCCTTTGAATCCTTATCTCCGCGCAGCTTCTTACCATTATTGGGCCCTGCTGACTTGGATTTATTTTTAGTGTTGGTCAGTTTCTTACCATCTCATACCGTTACTAGCTCAAGGAGAACTTTTGCCAGTTGTTCTATCTCTAAATCGGAGCTGGCCTCCTTCACGGGACTTCGGCCCGAACTTTTCTTGACTGAAGTCTAGGAAAACTCCGGGAAAAATGAATCCTCTTTCTTAACAGGCTGCCTATCTTCTTCCATTGTACTCAGAGCTCTCTCCGCGTCAGCTGCCAGGAATGCCAGTCCGTTATAATCGAAGAATTCATGGCTCCTAACTAGCCGCTTTATGTCTGAACGCAAATTAGTATAAGCCCTATCCATCTGCTTTTGCAGCGTCACCAGCCTTGAGAATCTCCGATATAGGCCTGGCATGCAGATGAACTAGTTTGACGTCAGCTCGTCCTACCCTTGATACCTCTTAGCTACCAGTTCGTCCAGCTTCAATTTTTAGTTTATATTACCAAACTGGGCACGAAAGGCAGCTTTGAAGCCGTTCCAAGTGGGCTAAGCCCACCAGTTCATACTGAACCATTCGGCCGGCAGGTCATCCAAAAGGAATGGCATTGCGGTCAACATTTCCTCGTCGGTGAGGTAACACATCTCCTTACCGTTCTGGATTTCGGCTAGGAAGCTCTCAACGCTGATGTATTTCTCCCCAGGATATCTAATGCCCCAATTCTTCACTATAGAGGGGTACTATTTGATGTGGGTGATTTTGTCATACCTCCTTGAAAGGTAGGTGTATTCACGAACCCCGGCACTAATGGCCTATTGGCCCAACTGTAGCCTGAGAATTGTTCCGGCCTAATGCGCGTCCCAACCAACTCATCTGATAGCCTTCCGACCTACCTTGGCTCCATTCTTATGTGCGAGCCATTGATTTCACCCTGATCACCATCATGGGTTTTATTCCCCATGGTTTCCACTACTACTCGTCCGGGCTCCAGAGTCTTTCGTTACGCCCCTAACGTACGCGAGGAGGTAACTTCGCTTGGTCCGCGCCCATAAACAGCCCGGTCCGTCCTAACAGAGGTACGTCCCATTGGAAAATCTGGTATAACGTTACTTCCCAAAGTAGGGGTAGCATAACGCTGGTTAGCCGCCCTGATACGTGACTCAAACGTGGACTCTTGCTCCTGAGACGACATCCGTTATTGCAGATGAAAGACTAAGAGAACTAGTTATAGATACAAGAGTCATGAGGGGGGCTGAATGCTATACTGATCATTACCTTTTAGTCTCCAAAATGAACTTGGGGCGGGGATGGAGAAGAAAGAGAACCAAGCAAATGAAACAAACACGAATCAAGGTCGAAAATTTACAGAAACCGGAAGTGCGAATAGATTTTCAGAATAAGATAAACGAACGCATACATAAGGCAATTTGGGAGTCACTTGATAGCAATACAGATAGGGCGCGTGGGCTTTATTCCGGGATACCATTGTTAAAACTGCGATTGAAGTGTGTGGTACGGCGATTGTGAGAAGAAAGTGTAGCGATGCATGATTAAACGATGAAATTAAGGCAGCCCAAAAAGAAAAGAAAGAAGCGCACAAGAAAACGCTGAACATGACAGGTCTTAGCGAGGAGGAGAGAAATAGACTCAAAAATAATTACATACACAAAAAGAGGAAAGTTAATTGACTAGTCAAAGAGAGCGAAGAGAAAAGCAGAAGAGGAGACGAGAACAAAATGCAAAACTACTTTGAAGGAATTATGAAACTATTATATAAACAGTTAAAGGAAAGTAAAAGTACAGAGTTTGCCAACATGAGAAACAGCGAAGGTGGAATGCTTTATGACATAGACGGGATAGTAGACGCTTTAAGAGACTCTTTTAAAGAACTATTAGGAGGTGGAGATATAGGACAATAAAAAGGCGACATAGAACATAATGCATTAGAAAACCCAACTGAAAAAGTCTGTGTCACTGAGGTCCCAGATATAATTAAGAACTTGAAAAACGGTAAGGCTGCGGGTATAGACAATATTAGCGCTGAAATGCTTAAATACGGTGGCGAGTTCATACCTCACAGTTTGTGCGAATTGATAAACTTATGTTTCGAGACAGGAGAAGTCTCAGACGATTGGAGAAAAGCGATTATCGTACCAATATACAAAAGAAAGGGAGATAAAAGCAACTGCAGTAATTACAGAGGTATCAGCCTACTACTTACAGTAAGTAACATATACTCAAAAATACTTATCTGCCGGGTGATGGAAATTACAAAAGAGAAGATATGGGAAGTCCAAAGTGGATTTATGCCAGGAAGGTCATATACAGATCAGATATTTAGCCTAACACAGATCACAGAAAAAAGCTTGAGAGTAGGAAAGAAAGTTTTCTGTGCATCTATTGACCTAGAAAAAGCATTTGACAAGGTAAATAGAAGTAAACTTTGGGAAGTCCTTAAAGAATATGGAGTAAATGAAGGACTCCCATAAGCAATAAAAACAATATATACAGGTTGTAAAGAGAGTGTAAGGGTAAATGGGGAACTGAGTGACTGGTTCGATATTATGTAAGGCGTGAAGCAAGGATGCGTTATGTCCTCGAGGCTATTTATCATATGCATGGATAAGTGTCTAAGAACTGCTCTCTTCGGCGAAGAAGTTGTAGATCTCGAAACCGTCAAGGCACGTGGGTTAGCTTTCGCAGATGATAAGATTGTTATGGCAGAATCAATCGAGGACTTGCAAAGAATCTTGAATAAACTTAGTACAAGCATGAAGAACATAGGACTCAAAATTAACGTGAATAAAACGAAAGACATGGAGTTTAAGGGAAAAAATGAGAAAACAATATGCAACATTGTCCTAAGTGATGAGAGATTAGAACAAGTTGACAAGTACGTATATCTGGGTAGCCTATTTACTAGCGACGGAAAATAAATGGGGAGTTAGATAGGCGCATAAATAAGGGTAAGCAGGTTATCGGTAGAGCAGGGTCCATCCTCACAAATAAAAACATATCAAAAACAGCTAAAATGGCCATACATAACTCTATTTTCGTACCGACTATACTATGCGGTAGCGAGACATGAACCTGCCAAGAAGAAGACAGGAGTAAAATCCACGCTATCGGCATGAAACCCCCGCGCATAATATGCGGGAAAACACTGATGAACAAAGCACGAAACGAGACAATCCTTAACGAATGTGGTACAGGAGAGACACTAGTTGACATATGGGAAAGAAATCAGCTAAGGTGGTTCGGACATCTTGAAAGAATGAAAGATGAACGACTGACCAAGCAAGTTATAAAGGTAAAGTAAATGGCAGAATGCCCAGAGGTAGACCGCCGAAAGAATGGTTAGAATCTGTGAATGAGACACTAATCCGAAGAGACATAAGAAGCCATAGAAACACAAGAGCCTGCATGAAAAAATGAGTGGACGTGAAGGAAGTTAGAATAGTATGCCAGAACAGAAAAGTGTGGCGACAAGTAGTTTGTTAACAGAGTGACAATAGAGTGAATGATGCCTGAAACAAAGGCCTTGGATACTAATGGGCCCAAGTGGGGAACCATTCATAACAATTTTGTGAGGCTCCTCACTTGGGGTGATCGCTAGAGAGATTGATCAGCAACCTATATACCTATTCACTATTTTCGAACCGAGCAACTCACGCCTACTCCGAAAGGGAAATGGCCTAATGGTATAATAATAATAATAACTATTATTATTATTATTATAGCGACCCTATCCCTTAACAACTGGGCCGAGCCCAGTGCACTGTGTCCCCTATTATCCAACCAGTCTCTTAATTCATCCTCATCCATATCCATAATGGACTGAGGCATTTCACATTCAGGTTGGTCTGCCATTTTAAAACTTTAAATTTGATTTATGGTAAGAAAATTCCTACCTATATTTTCTTAATAAATGTTAAACGCACGTCATTATTCTCAAAGGGTCACTTATTTCGACTGTAATCGTTACATCATCATACAATTTTGTATGCTGTAGCTCTGAAAATTCCCTTTTTATCTGAAAAAGTCGTGAGGATAAATTGTTCCAGTTTTCGAGTACTATGAACAGCCTTCTGTCAGTTATCGTGCTCCAGCCAGGCATTATTCTCATGTCAGGTCTCATCAGCCAGACCACATTCTTTGGTCAGGTCTCCTTTTCTTCCTGAGCCGGTTCTTCGGAGCAGGTCCAGGTCTTCTCCTGCCAGGTACATATCTCCATCTACCACGTTTATTGCTTTTTTTGATGGCCGTGGATATGCTTTCGAACAACTTGAATTTTTCGGCTTGATCCCTTTGAGAATCCCAAACGGGTATTCAAACTTCGAAGATACACTTTCACATGCCAACCCAAGAACAAATTGTATTATTTCGAATTATTGGTTATGTGTTTGCAATATTGGAGGGTTTTAATATTCTCGCTGGAATATATACATATATTCCTCGCAGTCAACATATGGTACGGCAAATATAAAGTGGAAAGTGGTACGATTACCTTCTTTACCCCAGGTGAAATCACGGAAAGTGCAGTAGACCGCAATTGCACAATCTTATTGCAGTTTAGATTGAAGCGTATAAACCACAATCCTCCACATACTTAGTTAAATTAAAAGAACATGAAAATAGTTATATATAAAAATTGTTTGTGATTTGAAGTTTTCCAAAGAGCGACGAAAAAAGTTATTTTTTCAGGTAAATTATTACGGATTATTCAGCGGTGAGAAATAGCTAGTTACTTTTTTGAAACCGATAGTGGAGACGAAGGTACTTTTGTAAACGAGGAAAACTTTTTTTTCCAAAATTCAAAAAATTGTTCGTAATATCTATGCATAAAATCGTATGGATTTGCAATTTATACTGCCACAAATGAAATTAATTAATTAATCATTAAAATCTTCGTGAGTTATAATTCTTACACAAATAGAATATAATAATATTGTAAAGTAATTCCGATACGTAATACAATTACGATTTTGCATTCTATACAAGTATATTGAGTTTCTAAAAAATTTTATTATGTAAACTCTAAACCTCATTTTAAGAAGTGCTCTTTTGATATTTTGTTATTGTTCAATAAAATTTGGCATAAAACTTTCCAATTTAATTTCTCATGCAATAAAAAATAGGGACTTTTAGAGGCAGAGAAAAACATCATTATAGAATAATCATCGCATGAAATGAAGCAAATCAAACTGTGATCAGAAACACAATTATCTGCTTTAAACTATTTTTATATCTCATAGAACGTTGTCATTAAAATACTTTTAGCCGAATACTTTAAAATTTTAAATAGTGATATTTGTTAAACTTAAGGTTGAAAAATAAAATATCACTTTTCCTTGTTGAATTTTAATTAATATTAGTTCACATAATTCAGACCTCCGGCGAATCACATTAGCAAAAAATTATGGGGTGACCCCAATCACTTCTATGACCAATCACAGGGGTTTTATCATCTGTGAATAATTACGAGATATTCTTCCCGCATTTCTTTGTGCCAATTTGTTGTTGACTTCAAATGTTTCCGGATGAGATGACGCAATGTGACTTACCACAAAGTGCTAGAGAATTTTTTTATGAAGCAAATGAGCTTCAAGGAATTTTTACGAATCTTATCATTTAGCGATAAGAATATGAAATATAAATATCTTCGAACGATATCTCAGAAGAACAAGCTTGAATATAATTAATGAGATGATGACTACAGGGTATATTATATAATCACATGCAGCACCCGAATAATCACTAGTCAGGCTGTCAACCAAATTCTTTATTAACGCAATAATCAGTTTTTCCCCTAATTTCAAAAAATGGCGATGTTTTATACTCTGGTCTTCACCTGCATAGTCATCCTCAACTCCATTGGTGAATATAATTGTATGTTATATCTAGACTTTTTAAAAGCTTTTTGATGATTTTCGCAAATAACAGTTTGTCTGACATATTCCCCATCTTATTTCAATTGCTACTCTTTTCATAACAATAATTGAGTTTGTCTGAAATGAATAGGAGTTAAATTTGAATTCATTCTGGCGGAATCCTGAATGTGTGCGCTATTCAAAATACCATACGAAAAATATAAATTCGAATTTTGCCTGAGTTTCAAAAACAGAAAGTACATTGATTGAAAGTCGAAGCGGAAATATTTATCCGCCTCAACATTCAACACTTGGAAATAGATTTAAAAACTGAGGTGCGAGATTTCGGACGATTCCAAATTCCAGAACATTAAAGATTTTCAATTCTATCAATCCTATGATAAATATTCATATTCAAACATAGTAAGAATATTGTTCTTGGAATATAGCTGATCCAGGTTTCATCAAATTTCCCAGGGACATCATCCCGAAATGTCCTCTCAGCGTTTCCTCGCAATCTTGCTACTAGATATTCAGGATATAACTGAATACATTAAAATGTTCTTTCTTTTTTTCTTCTTGCAGAATTAACTTCACAGTTCGACTGTCTTCCTAATGGTGCCCCTATTCCTAGTGTTCCTCGTGGCAATTCATCATCTATTTTTGACATTCGACATTCTCCTGCCAGGCATCTTTCTCCTGCCGAGCCTCCAATTCGTGCCCGGTCCAGGACTCCTTCTCAACGCCAAATAACTTAACTTTCCGGGCATCTCTTTTCTGACGTTTTTTTTTTTTTGTAGAGGAGGTGAGAATGTATTTACGCACTGAGTGTGGGACTCGACCTAAACACGGTAATACCCACTAAACTCACCTCCTCTTCCCGCCAACCCATGTTCCCGGAATCCGCTTTCGCATTACTTCAGGAACATGGGGGTAAGGCCATTAAGTCGTGCTTCGACTTCCATCTATTTCAGCCAGCTTGGCATCTCAACACTTCTCTCCCAACCAAGATGCACGCTTCGTCCTCAGTGGTGTGGTGGTACCACAACCCGGGCTCGTCGGCCTTCGGCATCTTGGTTGAGTATGATCTGCTACTTGCGTCGTTCATCCGGCTTCTTCGAACAGGCGGCCTCCCTGAACGACGCGCACCGCATTGTCCCCGGCAGATGGTCGGTCCGGGGTTTCTCTTATTTGGCGGCGCAGAGGTAGCACTGCGGCGTACTTTCACACGCCACAGCCCTATGGCCCTCCTTGCCGCACCTCCAGCAGGCCTAGGTCCGGTCCGGGCCCCTGCATCCCGCCTCCATATGGCCAAAGCCCAGGCAGCGGTAACACCTTATACTTTCTGTCTTCCTCCGCACACGACAGGACACCCACCCCACTTTGAGATGTCCTGTGCGGAGGAGTCTTTTCGCCAGATCCTCTTTCATTTCGACGTAGGCCCTCAGATTACCTCTGAAGGCCTTCCTCGTCATGGACACCCTTAACTCTCCAGCTGCTGCCCTTCCGAAGTGTTTTCGGACAGCAGCCTCCACATCCTCTGCATCTGTGATTAAGTCGAGGTCCAGGACCTCGACTTCGATGCGGGGAACGAGGTCATGCACGCTCCCCTTACTCCCTACGGCACCCTTTCTGACGTACTTGGGTATCCCCTTGACCAACTGCAACTGCTTCGACTTATCCCCGATTGTAATATGAACCGAGTATTCATGCTTTGAAGATACACTTTTCCTGCGGTTACACCAACTGAAATACTCGTAGGACGGAAAGTTTTTAGGCCCATGCCAGCCCAAGAACAAATTGTATTATCAACGTTCGATGGTGACGTCTTTGCAATATTGGAGAGTAGTGATTTTTTTGCTGGAATATACATATATGTGGCGTGCGCTGAAGAAAGGGGGCTTACTCTCAAAAAATCGAAATCGAGGTTTTTACACCTTTCGATAGTTTTTGAGTTGCTCTTTTTAATGAAACCATCAAAAAAATTTTCCGAGCATTATTATTGCTAATAATTGAGTTGATAGGTACCCGAGAAATCGTGCTTTCGCTGGAGAGCCCGAGATCCCGTGAAACACCTCCCACCACTCACCACTACATCTCCGCGTCTCATCTATACCCCGTCCGTGAGCAGCGCAGCTACATGCGTGAGAATGTAGTGGCAAGTGGAGACGGAAGATTTCCTTAGTCTTCCCTCTCTCCTAAAAGTCGCGTCTATCGGGTCGACTTCAACCGCTCGTCCTGAAAAATCTTGCTTTCCAGAGTAAGCCCCCTTTCTTCGGCGCACGTCACATATGATGCTCACTTGATCAATAAAGTGAGGACAAAAATAAACATGGAAAGCCGCAGAATTGACCTACTGACCGCAGAAGAAATCAAGGAATCTCGAGTAGGCCCCAAACGCAAGCATTCAGTCTTTTGTCAATGCTCCAGCCATTCTGTCACGTACACCTGTCAACAAAAAATCTCTTGCATAAGTGTAATTTCAATTAAAATCAGCTTAGTGAGTACATAGTAGGTGAAAACATTATTACTGTGCGAAAAAAATTCGCGTTCATAATCAAACTATTCCAAGTTGAATAATGCTATACAGCTAATTTAAATTCGAAAGAATTCTCAGCCGAAATCACAAAACAAGGCCTCAGAAATGAGATAGTAGTTGAAAATAAAATATGACAAATATTTGTGAACTCTACGGTCGTAAATGCAAAAAAATAAGACATTTTGCTACTAGTATTTAATTATTTCACTGTATTTAAAAGCTTTTAGGAAGAGGAATGTGATCAGAAAAAGGCTTGAAAAATGGTAAGAGGTTAGGAAATTCAAAAACAAAGAAGAAGAAAAAGGTGTCCAGGAAATGAAAATAATTAAATTCATATTTGAAATCATTCAGTATTCTAAGAAAATGAGTCTTCGTATTCCTCAGTCATTTAAATGTAATAATAAGAAAACATATTTCAATATTATGTAATCGGTAATTAAATCAATAGTTAGTTATCATCGACTGTGGAATCGATACATCGCTGAACGTTCATTTTCTAACATGAAGAATATGAATTTGTTAAAAAAGTCTATAATAAGACATTTTTTTGAAGATGCTTGAAACGAGTTGAATAATTTATTAAATACTAGGCAGTAAAATATGTAATGGAACATTCTTATCTTCAATGAGTACTTCAGCAAATTTTAGTAATTACATATAATTATTAATAATTCATAGTATGTATTATATATAACAATAATAATAATTCATCAATTCCTTTTTTTCGTAATTTTATTAGTTTCATGGACGCCAAGTTTTTTGCGTGCCTGGAGATCTTTACTGCCTCCATGAGTTTGCATAGCTTTTTATTTTTTGATGTATAGGAGAAAAATATTGCCTAATAGACCCTTGTTTTTAGAATATTCTTATTCAAATACTAGTAAATTTTGAGTCATAATATTTTTTTCATTCTAAATTGAATATTGTTCATATTTCTAAAACTTAAATAAAGATTTTTGGATATCTAAAAAAGAATTAGAAGCTTTTTGAGAATTTAGAAAGGTCCCAAAGAATGCAAAAATTTAACTAAAATTTCCAGGAAAATTTTCAATTACTTTTCATTCTGTTGAATTAATTTCAAGAGAATATTAAGAAAGCTTTCAAAATATTTCCAAAAATGTCAAAAAGAAAGTAGAAGATTTCAAGACAAAGTTTTTTTTAATTATGCATAATTTTTTTATAATTTCAGAAAAAGTTCGAATCACTTTGAAAACATATTTATAAGGTTCCGAATTTTTAAAAAGAAGATTTTTGAGTGTATAGATTTTGAGAATAATGTAGAATTCACGTGTTGCTTATTCAGAAAACACGTTTGTTCCACAACACCCTTACTTCATATAACCTAAAAACATTTCTTTCAACACTTCAAAATTTTTTATATAATTAAACTAGCTGTGAAATCCATCTCAAGTGTTTCCACTTATATGGTGCTCATTTCTTCACAAAAATTGTCAGAAATACTTTATTTGAAAATTTATGATAAAAAAAACCTCTATATATTTACATGCGTCAACTTTGAATTATGTCAATGAAAAAAGTTTTACTGTAAAAGAACCGATTTACAAAATATTATTGAGTGGTAAATAAATGCAATGAATATTTCTAGAAATCTTTCGGTCAGTTTCAAGATATTAGTGAGGAAAATAAGCGCTCAAAATGTCATCACTTTATTGCTACCACCAGAACTTGGTTCTTGACTTCAGGTGGTCTCAACACTTGGGAATCCACTTAAAAACGCAGATGCGAAATTTTGGATGATTAAAAATTCCAAAACATAGAAGATTTTTAATTGTATTAATCGTATGATAAATATCCAAATTCAAACATGAAAAGAAAAATCACAGACGTATACAGTTTTAATCCAGGTGCTGTGCACATGTCTTCTATATTATGGCAACTAGACATGACTGCGGAAATATTTTTCTGTTCTTCGAGAATTCTGGTGCATATGTGCATGAATGCGCATTACGTACTGTAAAAAAAACATCCTAAATGAAATTCTTCCAAGATCCTTCTCGAATACTGAACTTGGAACATTGCTAATCCTGTTTTCAATTAATTCTCCAGGCCAATCTTGCCTGAATGATCTCTCAGCGTTTCCTCGCAAGCTTGCTACTAGGTATTCAGCATATAACCAGATATTTTAAAATATTCATTTTTTTGTCTTCTTGCAGAGTTGAGTTCACAGTTCGACTGTCTTCCTAATGGTGCGCCTATTCCTGGTGTTCCTCGTGTCAACTCATCTTCTTCTTCTAACATTCGGCATTCTCCTGCCAGACATCTTTCTACTGCCGAGCCTCCTATTTGTGCCCGGTCCAGGTCTCCTCCTCCACGCCATATAACTTCACTTTCCGGGCATCTCTTTTCCGACGTGCTTGGGTATCCTCTTGACCAGCTTCAGTTTCTTAGACTCATTCCGAAACATAATACAAACCGAGTATTCATGCTTCGAAGATACGCTTTTCCTCCTAGTACACCAACTGAAATCATCGTAAGACGGCGACTGTATGGGCCCATGCCTACCCAAGAACAAATTGCATTGTCAACGTTCGATGGTAACGTCTTTGCAATATTGGAGAGTAACAATTTTTTTGCTAGAATATATCAATATAATTCTCAGTTCAATAATAAAGTACGGACAAAAATAAACATGGAAAGCGGCAGAATTATCCCATTGACCACAGAGGAAATCAAGAAATTTCCAGTTGGCCCCAAACGCAAAAATTTATGTTCCTTATACAGTGCAGTTAATACATTAATTCAATCATATAATAATGTAACACCAAAATATAAAACTACTTGTAATCCAAAATTATCTTTAAGTGTTAAAAATAATTTGCAATATCACAAATAATAAAAAAAGTCAATATATTATGGTTCTCAAGCATTCAATCTTTTATCAACGCTTTAGCCATTCCGTCTCATGAACAAATAAAAAAGTTTGTTTTTAGTTCCGCCGGAGAATGTTTTGAGAAATTATGGATTTATAGTGATTTGCCTATAATAATTTCCTTATGAGGAAGACAACCCTAATCTATATACGAAAAATTTCGCTTCAATAGAAAAAATTTCGTACGTCATATTTTTAAATATACGGCGTCAAATGTACCGTCAAGATAAAGTTTCTGGTATCACACCTGCAAACGAAAACTTTCTTACATATGTTTACTTTTAATTAAAATCAGTTTAATGAGTAAGTAGTAGGTGAAAACATTATTAATGCGCGGAAAAAACGTCGCGTCAATAAACAAACTATGATATTTCACTACAAGTATTTAATTATTCTTCTGTATTCAAAAGCTTTTAGGAAAAGGAATATGATCAGAAAAAGGCGTGATAAAAATTAAAATAATTAAATTCATATTTGAAATTATTCAGTACGCTATTAGAAAATAAGTCTTTTCGTATTTTTCACTTATTCAGATTTCATAATGAGAAATATTATATAATCGGTAACGAAATGAACAGTTATCATCGACTGTGAACTTGATAATCGCTGAAAGTATATTTTCCAACATTAAAACTATAAATTTGTTTAAAAAATCTATAATAAGATATTTTTTCTGAAGATGCTTGGAACGAGTTGAATAATTTATTAAATGATTAATTATAGGTAGTAAAATATGTAATGGAAAATTCTTATTTTCAATAAGTATTCCAGAAAATTTCAGTAATTATAAATAATCAATAATAATTAGTAATATATATATATATATATATATTACATTTAACGATAATAATATAGAATAATAATTAATTCCTTATTTTCGTCATTTTAATACTTTCATGGACGCCAACTTTTTTTCGTATCTCGTAATCTTCACTGCCTCCATAGGTTTGTACAGATTTTTTATTTGTTGATGTGTATAATATTCCTATTCAAATACTACTACATTTTAAGTCGTAATATTCTCTTAATTCTAAATTGAATATTGTTCAAATCAGAAAATCTTACATGAAGATTTCTGAAGATTTTGAAAAAAAAAATGGAATCTTTTTAAGAATTCAGAAAGGTCTCGAATCGATGCAAAAGTTTACTACAGATTCGTAGGGAAATTTTAAATTACTTCTCATTCTTATGGATTAATTTTAAGTAAATATTCAAAAAGCTTCCAAAAGGTTTCCAAAAATGTCAGAAAAGAAACTAGAAGATTTCAAGATAAATTTTTCGTAATTTCGCAGAATTTTTTTATGATTATAGGAAAAGTTCGGATCATTTTAAAAAGATAGGTATAAGGTTGAGTAGTTTTAAAAAAAGCTTTTTCCTAGCAATCACACCAGGTGAAGAGCTTCACAAAGTCACCTTGTAAGGCTTTCCACGCTGGCCCATTAGTATCCAATGTCTTTCGATTCAACCAAAGAGTTATAATTCTTACACAAATTGAATATAATAATATTGTGAAGTAATTCCAATACGTATTACACTTACGATTTTGCATTCTATAAAAGTATATTGAGTTTTTAAAAGATTTTATTGTGTGAACTCTTAACCTTATTCCTAAAAGTGCTATTTTGGTATTATGTTATTACTTAATGAAATTCTGCATTACACTTTTCAATTTAATTTCTCATGTAAGGAGAGAATAGTGACATTTAGAGGCAGAGAACAACATCATTATAAAACAATAATCGCATGGAATCAAGCTAATTAAACTGTTATCAGAAATATAATTATCTGGTTGAGCAGGTTGGTCACAGTTTGAAATAGTTTATATTGATAATGGATGCTTCCATTCAGCATTATTTATTCTTAAAGCTATTCACTTGTGAATATTGTTAAATTCATAAAGTATTCATTTGAAAAGGAGTAGTGAATACATGCGCGCAAAGCATGCGTTTACGTCGCTCCATTTTTATTTTTCAATCTTAAAAACATAAACTATTTAGAAATCTATAAAAATAATTTCGTATCTGGAGATCTTGACTGTCTTTATAATTTTGTACAGTTTGTTATTTGCTAATCAAATGAAGATATGTCTTATCTAATAGAACCTTGTCATCGAAACATTTTTAGCTGGATACTTTTCAATTTTAAATAGTGATATTGTTTAAACTTAAGGTTAAAAAATGATATATTACTTCTCATTATTGAATTTTAATTGATATTAGTTCACATCATATCAACCCCCGGCAAGTCACATTAGCAAAAAAATTCCCCTCGGGACGTTGGAAAGGGGTAGGGGTGTGTCATCATTTCTGTGAATAATTACGAGATATTCTTTCCGCATTTTTGTGTGCCAATTTTTTGTTGACTTCAAATATCTTCAAATGAGATGCCGCAATGGGACTTGCCACAATGTGCTAGGAAATTTTGTTATCAAGCAGATAAGCTTCAAGGTATTTATTCAAATCTCAACATTTTAGTGATAAGAATACCAATTATAACATCGAAAAGTATATGAGGAGGGCAACCTTGAATATAATTAATAATATAATGACTAGAAAGTTTATCATATAGAGTGATGTAGCACCCGAATAATCACTAGTTAGACTGTCAACCAAATTCTTTATTAACGCAACAAATAGTTTTTCCCCCAACGCCAAAAAATGGTGATGTTTTATACTATGGTCTTCTCGTGGATAGTCATCCTTAATTCTGTTGGTGAATATTCTATATTATGTTTATACTTTTAAAAACCTTTTTGATGCTTTTCACAAATGACAGTTTGTCTGACGTAATTCCCACCTTATTCCAATTGCTACTCTTTTCATAACACCATTTGAGTTTGTCCTCAATGAATACGAATTTAATTTGAATTTATTCTGGCGAAATCCAGAATGTGTGCGCTATACAAAATACAATACGAAAAATATTGGTTCGGATTTTGGCCGAATTTCAGAACCAGAAAGTACATTGAGTTAAAATCGAAGCGGAAATATTTATCCGTCTTAGTCTCAATCATGGTTACAGATCGGTGGCAAGCATAGAGGCGCTATCATAAGAACTTGGTTCTTGACTTCAGGAGGTCTTAACACATGAGAATACATTTAAAAACGCAGATGTGAAATTTTTGACGATTCCAAATTCCAAAACATTAAATTAAGGTTTTGTGCACATGTTTTCTATAGTATGGCACCTAATCACGACTGCGGAAACATTTTTCTATTCTACAAGAATTGCATAAAAGCGCATTACGTACTGTAAAAAAAAATACTAAAGAAAATTCTTCCAGGATCCTTCTCGAATACTGTTTGCTGAATATTGCGGATCCAGTTTTCAATAAATTTCCCGGGCCTATCTTGCCTAAATGAACTCTCAGCGTTTTCTCGCAATCTTGCTACTAGATATTCGAAATATAACTGAATACCTTAAAATATTCATTCTTTGTTACTTCTTGCAGAGTTAAGTTCACAGTTCGACTGTCTTCCTAATGGTGCCCCTATTCCTGGTGTTCCTCGTGTCAACTCAACTTCTTCTGCTGACATTCGACATTCTCCTGCCAGGCATCTTTCTCCTTCCGAGCCTCCTATTCGTGCCCGGTCTAGGTCTCCTCCTCAACGCCAAATAACTTCACTTTCCGGACATCTCTTTTCTGACGTACTTGGGTTTCCGCTGAACCAACTTCAATTTCTTCGACTTATTCCCAATTGTAATAAAAACCGAGTATTCATGCTTCGAAGATACACTTTTCCTGCGGGTACACCAATTAAAATACTCGTAGGACGGAACGCTTTTGGGCCCGTGCCAACCCAAGAACAAATTGTATTATCAACATTCGATGGTGACGTCTTAGCAATATTGGAAAGTAATCTTTTTTTTGCTGGAATATATATATATGATTCTTGCTCTCATACTAAAGTACGAGCACGAATAAACATAGAAAGCGGCAGGTATGCCCCATTGACTGCAGACCAAATTGAGGAATCTCCAGTGGGCCACAAACGCAAAATCTTTTTTTTTTATACAGTAAAGTTAATACATTGATTCAATAAAAAAAAGTGAAATCAAGATATAAAATTTTTGTGATTCAAAATTATCTTAAAATGTTATAAGTAACTTGCAATATTACAAATGTTAATAAAGAGTGAATCTATTATGGTTCCCAAGCCCTTAATCTTTTTTCAATGCCCCAGTCATTCTTTCTCGTGTATAAATGAAGAATGCTCAGTTTTAGTTCTACAGAACATTTTTTTTCTGAAACAAATTATTATAGATTTAAAATATTTTCCCATAATATTTTTCCTATTGAGGAGACTACGCTAATGTAGATACAAAAAAATTTCACTTCTATAGAAAAATTTCTATGAAGTTAATTAATTAGCTGTACTAAATATCTTTAACAATACGCCGTCAAAAACACTACCGAGATAACGTTTTTGGTATGGTGGTGGTATTACACTGGCAAATATGATATTGCACTACAAAAGCGTAAAGTAGAAACTTCTACACGATCGTGGAGTTTGTTGTGCGAGTCAGAGGCGAGCCAGAGATGACAGCAAATTGACAAATTATGGCAAATTTAAGGTCAACGAAGATTTTTGATAGAAGAAGAAATGTTCCCGGATATTTTTAGTGAATTTATCAAGAACCCCGCACTTACCATTATACCATTAAGCCATTTCCCTTTCGGGATAGGCGTGACACTGCCCGATTCGGGTAGTGTTTCTAGGTGGATAGTTTCGTGTAGTAAATAACTACAAGTGTAGGCTCACCACACCCGCGACACGCCAACAGCACGCAGTTAGTAGTATTTCCGACCGGTCACCCATCTAAGTATTAACCGCGCCCAACACTGCTTAACTTCAGTGATCTAACGAGAACTTTTTTTTTTTGTAACAAAATTTATTGATCTGCATTAAAAATAGTACAAAACATATTTACAAGGTATATAACATTCGCACAGTCCGTTCTTATTATATTACGTAGCCCCTGCTAACAAATATAGCTTAATCTACCAAATACTTTTTTATAACATACGTTTTTCGTTTGTTACACAATTGCGGTGTTACATTTTTCTCAGTCTTGAAGTTAAATACTATTCAATAATTATTGTCATGCGTGGGAAAATGCTTATTGAAAAAACCTACATACATTTACGCTGGTTAATTTTAATAGCGTTACTTGTTGAGAAAGATAATACCCGAAAGGACAATTTTTGTAACCCTAAATTTATTGAGTAAAAAAGGGTAGCACCTGATAAGGCAAATTATGTTTAAGACGAAACGGTAGAGAAGATCTGCGCATCTTGATAATATTTCTAGTCAGTCGGTTTGAACATAGATGGTTTTCGTAGAAATTTTCTGCTAAAGATATAATATAATCTCTGATCATAGGTATTTCTGCTCTTGCATGCAAATCAGAAATTCTAGTGTATCTATCCGCATTTAAGATTAATCTGAGTTGTTTGTTTTGAAACACTTGTAAAGAATTTATATTTTGCTTTGAAGTGCTACACCAAACAGGTGCCGCATATAACATAATTGGTCTCAAGATCATGTTATATATCAGTTTTTTGTTTCGCTTCGTCAAAGCAGAATGTTTTGACATTAATGGATACAATTTTCGTTGTACTGCGTAGGTTTTTCTCAGTATTTCTCTGATATGTTTTCTGAACAGAAGTTTCGAATCTAGGTGAGTTCCTAGGTATTTAACGGAGGGAACAGGTTTGATAGAATGTCCAAATACTTTGATTGGCTGGAAGATTTTTGTGCCACTTGGTTTTTTTGAAAAAACAATAAGTTCAGTTTTATTAGCATTTAGTTGAATTTTCCACTTACGATAAAATTTCTCAAGAAGATTAAGATGTATTTGAACTTGTTTAGCTGCTATGATAACATTGAAGGAATGGCAATAAATAGCCGTGTCATCTGCGAAAAGTGATAATTTTGTTTTTTGAAATTTAGGTATGTCATTGAATTAAATGTTAAAGAGCTTAGGGCCTAGCACAGAGCCTTGTGGTACACCTGCTCTAACTTTACGCTTGCTGGACGTAGCTTTGTCTACCGTAACATCAAGATGTCTATTTTGCAAATATGAGTATTTAAATTCAATTAAAATAGGTGGATAATTGTATTTAATCATTTTATACACTAGTCCGCGCACCCAAACTCGATCGAAGGCCTTTTCTACATCTAACAGTAACATTACTGCCACCTTATCCTTATTAAAGTTAATACTAATGTCATTGACAATTATCACTACCTGTTGCACATTACTATGACTTGCCCTAAAGCGAGCCCTAAAACTTGTTATCAATATAGAATGTTTTGAAATACCAAAAGGTATACAAATATATTTGCAATTCATTTGAATTTATTTGGAATTCAAACTCAATTCTTATGTGGGGGGAGGGTCATTTTATATTGTTACTCTAACGTTTTAAAGGGGGCGGATGTTTGTAGATAGTACAAATATAAACAATTGCATTTTTGATGTTAAATAATAAATCCATCAAAGTACCATCCTTTCTCAGTATTGAAAACTGATACTTTGTTCGATCGAGATTTCCGAAGTCGGCGGATTTTTGTCCCAAAGAAGTCTTGTTTTCTACTGTGCGTCGTATACAGTTCGATTACTCCAAAGAACAGTTTTGAGTCAGCCCTTTTGAAAACTACCAGTCAGAACGGTTTTTAGTCGTTTGAAAAGGGACAGAACGCGTTCTGGCATTTTCAAGAATGCCAGAACGCGTTCTGGTCGCTCTGAAAACGACCAAAACTAGTTCTGGTCGTTTATTTCGGTCTTTGGCCGTTTTCAAACCAGCCACTACGCGTTCTGGCATTTCTGCAACGGCCAGAACGCGTTTTGGCCGTATTTTTCGGTCTTTGGCCGTTTTCGGTCTTTGAGCCTAACATATGCATACATTCCATCGAGAACATTAAAACTCTCCAATATTGCAAACACATAACCAATAATTCTTAATCATACAATTTTTTTTTTGGTTGGCATGGGAAAGTGTATCTTCGAAGTTTGAATACCCGTTTGGGATTCTCACAGGGATTTTGCCAAAAAAATTCAAGTTTTTCGGAAGCATATCCACGGCCATCAAAAAAAGCAATAAACGTGGTGGATGGAGATATGTGCCTGGCAGGAGAAGACCTGGACCTGCTCCGAAGAACCGGCTAAGGAATAAAGACTAGACCTGACGGCTGTTCATAGTACTCGAAAACTGGAACAATTTATCCTGTTAATATTGAAACCAAACAAGATTTTAATTTTGAGTCGAAAAAATTAACTATTCAACAATACAGTTGCGTTCTTGACTATAAAAGTTCCATTAGAGAATGGAATAGTTAAATTTTTAAATAAAAAGAAATAATATTCAAATAAAAAAAATTTCAACAACACAGTTGCATCACGAACCAATAAAATTAGTTTTTAACGAATCAGCTAAACTTTCAATTGATTAGTTAAGTTTTCAAAGAAGAAAATTTTCTATGAATAATTCAATAGCTGAATTTCCAACTAAGATCTATCAATTTTTAATTAAAAATGGAATAGTTCAATTAAAAAAAAGAAAGAAATTATTTTGTCAAAAAAAAGAAGCGAATTTTGGTGGTGCTTAATCTAGTCTCACAATACGAATTTGAGATCAAAATTCAAAAAGTTGACGCAAGTTTTGAAATTTCGACAAAATTGGTAGATTTTAGTGAAAGTTAGTTTGAGGGGGTTATTTGAGTCACAGAACACAAATTTCGGGTCAAAATTTAAAAATTCAAAACGTTTCAAATACACGGATTTGAGTTAAAGTTATGTAAAAATTTGGTAAGGTTGACTTGAATTTCAAAATTCTATCAAATTGGCAGATTCACAACAAATGCAACAGGAATGCAGCGTAAACGAAATCCTATACTCGCGATTACGCTGCTATCAGTATTTATTACGAGACAATTACAGATTATTACGCACTGTGACGCGTAATTCGTGGTTAATACGCATGAAGTGAATGACCTCATACGGAAGTGAATACCCTCTCGTATCAACTGTAGGGTAATCGCTCTTATTTGAAACTTATGTAAATTATTATCAGTTTGTAATCATTTTACTCTTGAAATATTTTTTTTTGGGCATGAAAAGCAATGTTTTATCTGTTTCCAAATAAGAGTCTACGGAATTCACAAAATATTTAAGCCCTAAGAAATATAATACATCGCCTGTTTCATTTTATATAAATATAGCGCTTCATCTTATTTTTTTGGTTAAAAAAGACAAAGATATTGCATTTTAGAATTGCTTATTTTTAAAACATTCGATCTGTATTTCTAAGAAAGCAACATTTTTTCATATGTCGTGAGACTAGTTACTTTTTTTGGTCACGTAAAAGGTTTCATTTTTTCAGTAGCAGTAACTTAATCCAGAAGAGATATATAATATAATATAAATTATAATATAATTATATATATTATATTTATATATTATTCGGTTTCGGTTCCCTTGGAATAGAACTGAAGGGCTTATGACAAAGCCACCGAACGCGTCCTCGGGTTGCGGATAGAGGGTCCCCGTACCAAGGGTTTCTGCTGAATATGGGTACAATAATTAATAAGCAGTCGCGGACAATTGTCCAGGGATGGTCCCGAAGGAATAACCCCTAAGCGAAGGTGTGCGAACCGTGCCGAAAGCTGCATGACACCTGGGTGAGGTGTCTTTAACGGTGACTCTGGGATGTCGGGCGATGTCTCAGAGTAATAGCCTTATCCTTGCACGCGGGGCTCTACAAGGATGAACGAACCCTTTCCCTAGCTGCTCGTGGGAACAACAATGAAACCAAAAAACCACCAAAATGTTGTAGATGCGGTTCAAAACGATCGAACGCGCATAGCACCCGACAATGGATCGGCAAACAATGCCGATCATCCTAGAGTTCGGGGTGCTGAAAATAATTTAGATGGAAACACAACAACGAACCGGCGAAACGCCCACATTGAGTGGACGGATCAACTTAAGAATGATGTGTTAGACTGCTACGATGCCAGTATTATCCCTGTTCGTGGAGGCTTTATGGCGCGTATGCATACTCTGTGGTGCCAGAAACACCCAGAGCTTCAACACGTTTCGCATCAGTCTTTGCGAAATCAAGCCGACTACCTCCGCAAAAATGGATATGTACGCGGAGCGCTTCCTCAACCGCTGCTTGAACAAGCTGCAGACGAAGATGAAACGACATTAAGACCAACCGCAGAAAGTAGGCACCTTCTTGAAGATGATGGCAATTTCAGTACAAGGAGGAACATCAACATGCAAGTTCCTCTTAAGCCCCAAGATCTGGCTGAAATGGATGCCTCCCTTTGTGGAGATATCTCGCAAGAGTCCGACCTCTGGACCATCAATTGCTCAGTTTATGGTGCTGCGAGAGCTTTGGCTGATTCAAATCGAAGGCTCAAACCGACGATGGATCAAAAGACAAGAAGACGCTTGCATCAACTGAACAAGAAAATTGGATGGGCAAGACAGAATGCGTCCCGTGTTCAATGTGTGATTGACTACATAACATCTGGTAGACCGTTCACGGAAAGGGTTCGAAAGTTCGCCCAAGAACTAAGGACCTTGAATCACACACTAAACAAGTCAAAGCTGCTGACAATCAAGCAGCATATTGTTGACAAAATACGGCTGTTATCTGACGCAAGGAGGAGGATGCAGAAGAGGGAGAGATGGATCAGAGAGAATCAACAGTTTCTCGCTGACCCATCGCGCCTCTTCAGTGATCCCCCTGTTTTTGTAAAAAATCC
>CAKNXH010056239.1:42131-91161 GCA_932178445.1 Andricus quercusramuli
TGGGATACTTTTAATGTTTTTAAAAGAAGACATTCACTAATTTTCACTGATTCACCCACACTACCATTCAATCACGACTGGGCAGTCGTGACCCACTTATACACACTTCACGAACACAGCACTCTCGCCTTCTCTATCTCTCATATACACCGGGGGGAAGGAGGACACTCAGTTAAAATGTGGCAGCGCGGTAGCGGTGCCACGCACTCTTGTTATGTGGAATCGTCAACACGATAGCAGCCGAAATTCAAGCGCGCACCATATAAACTAAAGTGTACGTTGTGAGTGCTTGCGTCGCACCTGCGGCGCACCGTAGAGAAGTGGCTCGCCATAGACTACACACTAGGTGAATTATTGACTAATAACTAAATAAATTGAACCGACAAGGAACCAGATAGAGGTATGTCATCCTATTTCGCCTTCATGCAATTCTCAGTGTAGTGTCGGCAGGATTCAGTTTGGTGGGGACAGTGATAGGTAAAAGTAAAATTGCTTAGTCAGGACTAATAATTCCGAAGTGGCGGTTAGAGGCATAATACATTTAAGGGTATGACTTGTTCGGGAGTGATATCTTAACCTGTACGATTTTCAAAAATGGCGGCGACCTTAACTGACCTTTCATGTCAGAACTGGATCACCATGATGGAAAATCGTTGCGATGGGAATTAACGACGCAGTAAAAATGATAGTAGTGAATAATTGAGCTCAAGGTTAGAATATTTAATCAATCATTGAAATGTATGAAAAAGTAGAGCATTTAATCAATTATTGAAATGTATGAAAAAGTAGAGTATTCAATCAATCATTGAAATGTCTGAAAAGTAGAGCATTGAATCTTATATTGGAATGTCTGGAAAAAGTTTGGAGTAGTTATTCGATTATTGAAATTTATTAGTCATAATACTTGATTCACTTTTTATATTATTACCAACTGATTGGATTATCGGGATGAAGCAATAATGCTGTAGGTAATGCACATACGATTGTTCCAGGAAACTGGTTTTAGGTCCGTCACACAATTGAATTAGTGTGTAGAATTATCAATCCTGTGTGGGATTGGTCATTTTTCTGTCACATCGATCATCCAAAATGGCGGGGACCTCACATGACCTAAGTGTCATTCATGGGCCACCATATTGGAGGGTCGTGGATTCTAGACTATTATAATTTATGTTGAACTGATTCTTATTTTTGCAGGGTTTCTAATGGACATGTGAGGCAGTAATGGCCGTATTGAATAAATCGATATTTTTGTTACCCGTATTTGATGCATAGTTATGATTTCTTAACAATGTAATTTGTTGATCCGTGTTCAGATTCTTCCTAAGCCTACCCCTCTCTGTGTTGGGGGAGTGAGTTGAGATAAAGTTTGTCGAAGTTAATTGTTTAAACAAGAACTTATAGATCCAGTAATGGATAATATACTTTGAACAAATTTAATTCGGGACATTTTGTTCGTTTGGGGTTTTAATGTTGTAAACGATCTGGCGCCCTTCAGGCATAATAAAATAACAACCTAACTGGCGTTAATTGGCCAATAAATCAATAAGTCAGAATAGTCTTTTCAATCGAGTGGCCAATGAACTGACAACGTCATTATTTAATTAACCAAAATTTAAAATAATAATTGAAAACATAGGTTAAAATGGCGCCCAACGTGGGGCGTGAAGGTCTGAGCGAGGAAAACACTAATTGATTGATAAATAAAAATTGATTAATTGAAAATTAATTCATTAAATAAAAATTGAGTAATTAGAAATTAATTAATTAAAAATTAAGTAATTGGAAATTCATTGAGTAAATAAAAATGAATCAAGTGGGTAAAAATGTATATTGAGTTATAAACTTTGTCGCGATGGGGCAAAATCTGGAACATTGGTCGTGAATTTCGCTCGTACTCCGACGCGTAATTTCCAGATAAATAACCAATAAAAATAATTATGCAAAATGCACGCGAAAATTAAAATAGTGAATTGCCCAGTAAACGTGATAATAGATTTTGGCGTGACGGACAATTATATTGGAGCCCAAGCATTCGGTTTAGCTGCGTTAGCATTTAAACCAGTAATTATCTCGGGTATGGGCAATCGGTGCATTTTGGGAATAAATTTTGTAGGACAGTTCAATGTTGTTCTTGAGCGAAAATTTTTGAGAAATTCAAGGAAACCACTCTCAGCCTGGTAATGGGGCCTGATTTTTGGACAGGCGTCGCGAACCGTAGTACTCATCCGCTGATTGCGGAGACTACCAGTTATAGTTCGGTAGGAATTAGTGCACTAACTCAACCCCACCTAACCCATAGTCCACTATTACAGGACAATTATGTCCCCACAGTGGGAGTAGCTAGTCTTACTTCAAGCACTGTTACTGCGACAGTCAGTGACAGTAGCACCCTGGTTTTTACTACGGTCAGGTGCACTACAGGAAATTTGAGTTCTAGTTCTAGGTACCGGATGTCGTCTCAGGAGCAAGATTCCACGTGCGAGTCACGTATCAGGGCGGCTAACCAGCGTTATGCTACCCCTACTTTGGGAAGTGAGGCTATACCCGATTTTCCAATGGGATATACCTCTTTTAGGACGGACCGGGCTGTATATGGGCGCGGACTAAGCGAAGTTACCGCCTCGCATACGTTAGGGGCGACACCAAAGACTGTGGAGCCCAGACGAGTATTAGTGTATACCATGGGGAATAAACCCCACGGTGGTGATCAGGGTGAAATCAATGGCTCGCACATAAGAATGGAGCCAAGGCAGGTCGGAAGGCCATCAGATGAGTTGGTTGGGACGCGAATTAAGCCGGAGCAATTCTCAGGCTACAGTTGGGCCAATAGGCCATTAGTGCCGGGGTTCGTGAAGACACCCACCTTTCAAGGACGTATGACAAAACCTCCCACATCAAATAGTACCCCCATTTATGGTGCGATAGCGACAACCGGGAGGTGCTATGCAAATCAACCATTTCAGCAGTTTGTTCAAAGCATGTCTCACGGGTCGTATGGCGTAGACCAACAGGAATCGGACGGGGCAGGTCGTGAAGTAGCTAGTTTGGAAAACTACAGAGAACCTTACCCCTATTCCAAGCCGGAATAAAACCTTGTACTCTGTAGTGAAGAATTGGGGCATTAAATATCCTTGGGAGAAACACATCAGCGTTGAGAGCTTCCTAGCCAAATTCCAGAACGGTAAGGATGTGTGTTGCCTCACCGACGAGGAAATGTTGACCGCAATGCCATTCCTCTTGGATGACATGCCGGCTGAATGGTTCAGTATATTAATTGATAATGTATCAGTATATTCAGTATATGGCTTGGCCCACTTGAAACGGCTTCAAAGCTGCCTTTCGTGCCCAGTTTGGTAATATAAACTACCAGTGTAAGCTGGACGACCAGGCAGCTAAGCGGTATAAAGGGTCGGACGAGCTGACGTTAAACTATCTCATCTGCATGCAAGGCCTATATCGGAGATTCTCAAGGCTGGTGACGCTGCAAGAGCAGATAGATAGGGCTTATACTAATTTGCGTTCAGACATAAAGCGACTAGTTAGCCCCCCCAAATTCTTTGATTTTAACGGACTGGCATTCCTGGCAGCTGACGCGGAGAGAGTTCTCAGTACAATGGAAGAAGATAGGCAGCCTGTCAAGAAAGAGGATTAATTTTTCCCAGAGTTTGCCCACACTCCAGTCAAGAAAAGTTCGAGCGGAAGTGCTGTGAAGGAGGCCAGCTCCAAATCAGCGATAGAGCAACTGGCAAAAGTTCTCCTTGAGCTAATAACGGTACGAGATGGTAAGAACTTGACCGAAACTAAAGATAAATCCAAGTCAGCAGGGCCCAATAACGGTAAGAAGCTGCCCGGAGATAAGGATTCAAAGGCGGATGAGCCTAGGAATTCTGAAGAATCAGAAGGATCACCTAGAGGCGGGTCTCCCGATCGGAGTCGTAAGCCCAACATCTAACCTAAACAGGAACCACCCTGTTTCAAATGCAAGGGGGAGGATCATCATTGGAAAAAGTGTCCAACTAAGTGGCATAATTTCTGTCACAACTGCGGAAAGGCGGATCAAGTCAAAAGCACTTGTGATTCCGCCTATTGCCCGGGAAACTAGTAAGGGAGAGCATGCTACGGGTCGATGCTTCTCCCTTCTTTCCTAAGCTGACACAAGCTTTAGCAGACCAACCGAACATAACTCTACCTAAAACTTCAACACCCATCAACTCATTAAATTCAACATTGGCTGTGAGTAACAGGGCCGATTCAACAACTTAGCATGGTCAGCGCAGCTCACTAAATAATTCGCAGGGCGTGATTCCATAGATGCGGCTATAAATGAGCTGAGCCGATTCAGAATAGAAACTTCAAGAGTTAAGGACAACTCTTATCAACCTAACCTAACTTTAAGAGTCGAGGACGACTCTAGTCAATTTCAGCAGAACTCAGGAAAACCTGAGTGTAGTAAAGTACAGATCATGAGCGATCTGGAAGGAGATATTCAAGATCCGGTTGCACCGTTCAACCCTAAACTAAGTAGAGGTAAAGCCGCACGATCCTATATTAATGTCGTGATAGGCGGAAAACTCTGTCATTCATTGGTGGACATGGGATCCACGAATTCCTTCATGGGAGCGAACGGGCTGAAAATCATAAAGGTGGGAAATATTAAATTAAACCTTAACAAGAGGTGAGCGGTCATGATGGCGAATGGTGCCTTAGAGTCCGTCATGGGCGAAGCTTTGATCCCCATCAGCTTGGGAGGTGTGACCCGCGAGATGGCAGTCCGGATAATACCAGGATTATGATCCACGCGAAAGATAGAGAAATTTGAATGGATGACGAGCCACTCATAAAGTTTTCTTTCGAGGTAGTGGACGAAGGCGAGCCCGAGAGTTGCAAAGGAGTTGCCACCTTGTGGCTACACTGTAAAAACTGTGGTTTCATTTTATTTAAGCATCATTTTTGTAGCGTCCTGTTATAATACCAAATCGCCTTTTTTTGAAGCCTTCGTTCGTGCTATTTCACTTTGCTAACTTCAGATTGAAAAGTGGTACGTACTAGCGAACTAAAGTGATGCACAGGACAATTGTTTTAATTTCTTGTAACTTCATGCTTCAGAGAAACCGAAAACATTTGAAATAGAAAAAATTTGATTCTCACTTCGGTCCTGTTTCGATCCAAAAAATCTGTACTAAAACGTCGTTTAGTGACGTCAAAATAAAGTGGCATTAGAATAGTGCCACTCGAGACTATATTTTTGGAGGACTGTTTCAATGCCGGAAACTAGCCTTGAAATGATACTTTTTTTTACAGTGTATGCCAGGATTTGTGAGCCTCTAACCCGGCTAACCGAGAAAAATCAATCATTCATTTGGGGCGAAGAACAAGAGGAAGCTTTCCAGACGCTTAAAAAGGCTTTAAACTCCTCACCAACACTGGCGTATCCCGATTACAGCGTCCCTTTCACAATTCAGACAGACGCCAGCAATACTTGTCTTGGTGTAGTAGTCACTCAAGAGCAGGGTGGTCAAGAAAAAGTAATGGTAATTAATTTTTACCAATAAAATTGGATTTTTATCAAAGTACCTCAATTTTCCACCAATGACATATAATTTTTAACTAAAATTATGAATTTCCAACAATAATATCAATTTTTAAGAAAGATTTGTACATGAAGAGATGAATTTCCAAACCGAAAGGTGCAACAAATTAGTTATATTAAAAAAAAAAGATTATTTGGTCAAGAGAAATTTTGAACTTAAAAGGATGGCTTCTTGACAAAATTGTTGAATTTTCAACGGAATAATAATATAATGAATAATAAATATAATAAAGGAGCATTTAATTCCAATTTCTAATTCGAAAAAACAAACAGAAAAAGGGAAAAAAACCAGCAATTTTTAAAAAACTCGTTCATGATTTTCTGTGAATCTGAAGAAAATACGTGAAACTAAGAAAATCATTCGGATTTTTCCTGATTTTTTTTTAGTTTTGTGGAATTAAGAGTATTCGCCATAAAACATAAATATTAAGTTCAAGATTCAACCCATCTGATACAAGCTAATTATGTTAACATTTATTTGGATGTTGTGTTCAACAGCATTTAAAAAAATTGTTAACTCACGGTGTTCCTTTTTTTTATCAAACAACTTTACACCAAAAATGGTACAGTTACATTTTCAGTTCAGAAAATTTATTATTAACAAAAAAAAACACTTTTTCAACAGAGTAGTTTAATTTTCAACAAAATACATGAATTTTCCAATATATTGTTGAATTTTTAACTAAAAGAGATTAATTTTTAACCAAAAATGGAAAAGCTTCATTTTCGAAGAGATGAAATCTCAAAGTTAAATGCAATAGTTGCTAATTCAACTAAAAAGGACGCACTTTCGACGAATTAGTTAATTTTTCAGAAAAAAAGCTCAATTTAATAAATTTAATTTAATAAATGTTCAATCCAATATTGCCGTTTTTAATCAAGTAGTTGAATTTGTTACAAAAAAAATCCGAAATTATTAATTATTTCTAATGAGATGCATATTACAAGAAATATTCGCTGGAAAAATTATTCAAAACATCTTGGATTTTGTAAAAACAAATTTTTAAACTGAATTTTTTAACAAATCCACATATATTTTCTTTGATTTTTTTATAGATAGTTAACAATGTCCTCTACAAGTCCTGTAAATACAAACACATTGTGAGCAATTTCTCGAAAAAATAAGAAAATAAAGAGTGGATTTTAGCAGAAATTCAATTAAAAAATTTGTCTTTGAAAAATCAAACTAGCATACAATTTTTTTTGCAACAAACATTACTTCAAAATTGCGTCTTATCAGGCGTGGAAAGCCTTACAAGGTGACTTTGTGAAGCTCTTCACCTGAGGTGATTGCTAGGGAAATGCTTTTTTTCAAAACTTCTCAACTTTATAACTGTGATTTTAAAATGATTCGAACTTTTCCTAAAATCATAAAAAAAATTCTGCGAAATTACGAAAAATTTGTCTTGAAATCTTCTAGTTTCTTTTTTGACATTTTTAGAAATCTTTTAAAAGCTTTTTTGCAGATTCTCTTGAAATTAATTCATCTAAATGAAAAACAATTTAAAATTTTCCTGGGAATCTTTAGTAAATTTTTGCATTGTTTTGAGACCTTTCTGAATTCTCAAAAAGCTTCAATTTTCTTCTCAAAATCTTCAGAAATCTTCATGTAAGATTCTCAGATATAAACAATATTCAATTTTGAATTGAAAAAATATTACGATTTAAAATGAACTAGTACTTGAATAAGAATATTCTATACATGGACAGATAAAAAGCTATACAAAATAAGGAATTAATTATTATTATATATTATTATTTTTTTGGAATTTTGGAATACGTATTGAAAATAAGAATGTTCTATTACACATTTTACTACCTATAATTAATCATTTGATACATTATTCAACTCGTTCCAAGCATCTTCAGAAAAAATGTCTCATTATACATTTTTTAAACAAAATCATAGTTTTAATGTTAGTAAATATACTTTCAGCAATTGTCGATTTCACAGTTGATGATAACTGTTGATTTAATTACGGATTATATAATATTGAACTATGTTTTCTCATTATGAAATCTGGATAAGTGAAAGATACGAAGAGACTTAATTTCTTATAGAGTACTGAATTAACTATAGAGAACTGATTTTAACAAAAAGTATACATATGTCAGAAATTTTTTTTCACAGGTGTGATACCAGAAACTTTATCTTGACCGTATTTTTGACGCCGTATATTTGAAAATATTACGTACAGCTGATGAATTGATTTCATGAAATTTTTTCTATGGGAGCGGAATTTCTCGTATATACATTAGGGTTGTCTACCTCATAAGGAAATTATTATAGGCGCATCACTATAAATCCATAATAATTGTTTTCTCAAAACAGTCTCCAGTGGAACTAAAAACGAACTTGTTTTATTTGTTTAAGAGACACAATGCCTAAACCATTCACAAAAGATTGAATGCTTTAGAACTATAATTTATTGACTTTTTTATTATTTGTAATGTTGCAAGTTATTCTTATTATTTTAAGCCAATTTTGAATTACAAATAGTTTTATATTTTGGTGTTACATTGTTATGTGATTGAATTAACGTATTAACTGCACTGTATAAAAAACACCGATTTTGCGTTTGGGGCCAACTGGAGATTCCTTGATTTCCTCTGTGGTCAATGAGGTAATTCTGCCGCTTTCCATGTTCATTTTTGTCCGTGCTTTATTATTCAATTCAGCAGTAAATCGATATATTCCAGCAAAAAAATTATTACTCTCCAATATGGCAAAGACGTCACCATCGAACGTTGATAATACAATTTGTTCTTGGGTAGGCATGGACCCATAAAGTCGCCGTCTTACGATTATTTCAGTTGATGTACCTGGAGGAAAAGTGTATTTTCGAAGCATGAATACTCGGTTTGTATTATAATTGGGAATGAGTCGAAGAAACTGAAGCTGGTCAAGGGGAAACCCTAGTATGTCGGAAAAGAGATGCCCGGAAAGTGAAGTTATTTGGCGTTGAGGACGGGACCTGGACCGGGCACGAATAGGAGGCTCGGCAGAAGAAGGATGTCTGTCAGGAGAAAGATGCCTGGCAGGAGGATGTCGAATGCCAGCAGAAGAAGATGAATTGCCACGAGGAACACCAGGAATAGGGGCACCATTAGGAAGACACTCGAACTGTGAAGTTAATTCTGCAAGAAGAAACAAAGAATTTTGCTGCATAATTTAGCTGACATGGTAATGCAAGATTTAGAATCTGAGATTTTTAATAAACTAGACTTTCAAATCCTTTCCTACTTTCGTTGTGTAGATGGTACATTTTTAAATGTTCCTGTGGCAAAATTGAAGTTACTATAAAAACTTTCGAATAAATTCGTGAAAGAATACAATGTACACGTGAAATGGAAAATAATAATAATATTAAATTTCTAAATATTAGCATTATCAAAAACGATAATGGTAACATCTCTACTAATTGGTTTCCCAAATCAACATATTCTGTTGGTTTGCTAATTTTCCTATCAAAACATTAGTGTAAACAAATTGACAACAGACTAAAGGAAGTATGGTAACATTTCTGAAAATGTATAAAGAATTTTGAAAACTTATAAAATCAGCAGAACCTTGAGAAATAATTCCTAACTTGATAAAATGATAAAATGATAAAATTTGTGAATTCATTTAATCAAACCTTCCTCAATGTAAAAATGTCTAATACGATGTTCTAAGCAATTGTCCGGATATAAATGGATGTGTGTGTGAATGTCACGCTTTTTTGTGAACACGATGACTAGAAAACGGTTGCAGATAAATTTGTGAAATTTTAGGGCCTATTTTGCTCACGAATATCTTGAAACTGACGGAAGGATTTCCAAAAATATTCGCTACATTTTTTTTAGCACTTAATAATATTTTATAAATCGGTTTTTTAAAGTAAAATTTCTTTTAGTAGCATAATTCAAAGTTGATGCAAGAACACAAAAGATTTTTTGTTTTGAGGCGAATCCATCGATCTATAACATCAATACATTTTATTAAAGAGTAGGAAAGTTATGGTGATTTATATATTTTGAAAATCGCGTTTTTATAGTAAAAATTCTTCCATTCTCATAATTCAAAATTCATGCGAAAATAGAAAAGTTGTGTTGATTCAAGACGAATCGATTCACTCAGAGCATTTATATATTCTATTGAAGAGTGAGGAAGCTATGTTATCGCATAATATTTGAAAATACGGTTTTTTGATAGTGAAACTTCCTTCACTAACATAATTCAAAGTTGATGCAAGATTTAAAAAAATTCCTGGGTTCGAGACGAATGGATTGACTTACAATATTAATACATTTCATTCAAGAGTAATGAATTTATGCTCATTTATAATATTTGAATCATCTATTTCAAACAGAAGAAATTTTTTCATAGATATACATCAAAGTTGACGCATGAATAAAAAAGCCTTTTTGATCATAAATTTTCAAATAGTGTAATCCTGACAATTGTTGTAAAGAAATCACAAAACTGGAAAAAGATAGGGTGCGACAGAACTTTTCCCTTTCCTTTTCCAGCTCGAAAAATTATCATTTCGAACACAAAATTTTATTTGTTTGATTTGTCTTTGTATTAAAAAATTTGTAGTATTATTTTGCAATTTTGTATTTTTTGTAAATTTCTTTTTTCAAATTGAGCAACACGAAGACTTTGGTTTGTCTATCATTGAAAAAAGTAACTAATGGTTCATCCATGAGGAAGCAAATACATTTATCAACGGGAAGCAAAGTGATCGTGAAATGAGCACCATATAATTATAAATACAAACAAAGTGGAGTTTTGGTTATAGGTTATATGAAGCAAGGGTGTTGTGGAAAAAACGTGTTTTCTGAATAAGCAACACGAGAATTCTAGATTATTCTCAAAATCTATACACTTAAAAACTTTCTTCTTTTTAAAAGTTCTAAACCTTATGAATACGTTTTCAAAGGGAATCGAACTTTTCTGAAATTATAAAAAAATTATGCAAAATAAAAAAAAAATTGTGTTGATAATCTCTACTTTTTTTGAAATTTTTGGAAGTCTGTTGAAAGCTTTTTAAATATTCTCCTAAAATTAATTTATAAAAATGAAAAGTAATTTAAAATTTTCCTGGTAAATTGAATAATATTCAGTTTAGAATTTAAAAAAATATCACGACTTAAAATTTACTAGTATTGGATTAAGTATATTCTAAGAACAAGGGTCTATTAGGCAATATTTACCTTCTGTACATCAAAAAATAAAAAGCTATGCAAACTCATGGAGGCAGTAAAGATTAGCAGATACGCAAAAAACTTGGCGTCCATGAAAGTAATAAAATTACGAAAAAAAGGAATTGATTAATTATTATCATTATTGTTATACATAATACATATTATGAAGTAGTTAATAATTATGTGTAATTACTAACATTTGCTAAAGTAATCATTGAAGATAAGAATGTTCCATTACATATTTCACGGCCTAGTATTTAATAAATTATTCTTGAATAATTATAATAATAAAAACTCGGTTGAAGCATCTTCAAGAAAATGTCTTATTATAGACTATTTTAACAAATTTATATTCTTAATGTTAGAAAATAAACGTTCAGCGATGTATCGATTCCACAGCCGATGATAACTAACTATTGATTTAATTACCGATTACATAATATTGAAATATGTTTTCTTATTATTACATTTAAATAAGTGAAGAATACGAATACTCATTTTCTTATAGAGTACTGAATAATTTCAGATATGAATTTAATTACTTTTATTGCATGTACACCTCCTTCTTCGTCTTTGTTTTTGAATTACCTAACCTCTTACCATTTTTTAAGCCTTTTTCTGATCACATTCCCCTTCCTAAAAGCTTTTGAATACAGTGAAATAATTGAATACAAGTAGTAACATGTGATATTTTTTAACCACTCACGACAGTAGAGTTCACAAATATTTTACATATTTTATTTTCAAATACCATCTCATTTTTGGGGCCTTGTTTTATGATTTTGACTGAGAATTCTCTTGAATTTAAATTAGCTGTATAGCATTATTCAACTTTGGATAGTTTGATTATTGACGCGAATTTTTTTCGCACATTAATAATGTTTTCACCTACTATTTACTCATTAAGCTGATTTGAATTGAAAGTAAACTTATGTAAGAGATTTTTCGTTGACAGGTGAACGAAACAGATTGGCTGCACAGTAAAAACTAGGCATTCATTTTTATCTGGGATCCTTTTTTGGGCGTTCCAATATGATCTCACAAATAGTCTTATTTTAGTACCAATTTCTTTCTTGTTTAGTTTGCTAACTTCAGATTCATAAATGATCCGAGATAGCGAACTTAATTGATTCAGAGAGTGCATTGTTTCAATTGTTCTAAACTCCACTCTTAAAAAAAAAAATAGATGAAATTAAAAATTCGTAAAAATTAGTGTTGAACCGTCACACTCAGACTTCGCGAACTTCAGCCCTATGGGTTACCTTGGTTTCTAAACTTGACAAATTAGACTTTGTTTTATCAGATTTAGTTATTGACAGATGATCCTCATCGCGAGCCTATTTCAATCCAGAAATCGACCATATTTTATTAGATTGGCGGATCAAACTGAAGTGCGATTGTTTTGTTGCGTGAATTGTTTTAATACTGAATTAAGTTCTAAATCGAATCTTAGTTTTTACAGTGTGGAGCATTGAAAAAATATTGAATGCTTGGGAACCATAATATATTAACTTTTTATTATTACTTGTAATGTTGCAAGATATTTTTAACATTTTCAGATAATTTTGGAATACAAACAGTTTTATATTTTGGTTTTCCATTGTTTTGTGATGGAATTAATGTGTTAGTTGTACTGTAAAATGAAAAGAAATTTTGCGTCTGGAGCCAACTGGAGATTCCTTGATTTCTTCTGCGGTCAATAGGGCAATTCTGCGGCTTTCCATGTTTACTTTTACCCTCACTTTATTGACCAAGTGAGCATCATATTTATATATTCCAGCAAAAAATTTACTACTCTCCATTATCGCAAAGATGTCACCATCGAACGTTGATAATACAATTTGTTCTTGGGCTGGCATGGGTATAAAAACTTTCCGTCCTACGAGTATTTCAGTTGGTGTACCTGGAGGAAAAATGTATCTTCGAAGCATGAATACTCGGTTCGTATTACAATCGGGGATAAGTCGAAGCAGTTGCAGTTGGTCAAGGGGATAACCAAGTACGTCAGAAAATAGATGCCCGGAAAGTGAAGTTATTTGCCGTTCGGGAGGAGACCTGGACCGGGCACGAATAGAAGGCTCGGCAGGAGAAGGATGCCTGTCAGGAGAAAGATGTCTAGCAGGAGAATGTCGAATTTCAGAAAAAGAAGATGAGTTGACACGAGGAACACCAGGAATAGGGGCACCATTAGGAAGACAGTCGAACTGTGAAGTTAATTCTGCAAGAAGAAACAAAGAAAGAACATTTTAAAGTATCCAGTTATATCCTGAATACCTAGTAGCAAGATTGCGAGGAAACGCTGAGAGGACATTGCGGGATGATGTCCCTGGGAAATTTGATCAAACCTGGATCAGCTGTATTCCAAGAACAATAATCTTACTATGTTTGAATATGAATATTTATCATAGGATTGACACAATTGAAAATCTTTAATGTTCTGGAATTTGGAATCGTCTGAAATTTCGCACCTCAGGTTTTAAATCGATTTCCAAGTGTTGAGTGTTGAGGCGGATAAATATTTCCGCTTCGACATTCAATCCATGTACTTTCTGGTTCTGAAACTCAGCCAAAATTAAAAATTATATTTTTCGTATCGTGTTTTGTATAGTGCACACATTCAGGATTCCACCAGAATGAATTCGAATTAAATTCGTATTCATTTCGAAAAGAATCCAATAGAGTGATAAAAATTTTAGCAATTGGAATAAGATGAGGATTACGTCGGACAAACTAATATTTGCGAAGAGCATCTAAAAGGTTTTCAAAAGTATAGAAATAATATAGAATCATATTCACCAATAGAATTGAGAATGAATATCCAGGTGAAGACCAGAGTATAAAACATCGCCATTTTTTGAAATTAGGGGAAAAACTGATTATTGCGTTAATAAAAAATTTGGTTGCCAGACTAACTAGTGATTATTCCGGTGCTTCATTAAATTATATAATATACCCTGTAGTTATCATCTCATTAATTATATTCAAGCTTGTTCTTCTGAGAAATCGTTCGAAGATATTCATCTTTCATATTCTTATCGCTAAAATGATAAGATTTCTAAAAATTCCTTGAAGCTCATTTGCATAATTCAAAGTTGACGCATGAATAGAAAAAACTTCTTGATCATAAATTTTCAAATACAGTAATCCTGACAATTTTTGTAAAGAAATCACAAAGCTGGAAAAAGATGGGGTGCGACAGAAGTTTACCCTTCCCTTTGCCAGCTCGAAAAATTATCATTCCTGATACAAAATTTTATTCGTCTGATTTGTCTTTGTATTTGAAAATTTGTTGTACTATTTTGCAATTTTGTATTTCAAAGTATTAAAAGAAATATTTTCATGTTATATAAAGTAAGGGCTAGGCTACGGTTACCGAAATTTTTGTACAAATAGCCGCTTTATTCGGTGAAATTCTTTCAAGTTACGAGATTATATCAGAATAGGACTGCATAGTGACATTATGAACTATTTTTTTAGCTTTGGAATAGCATTTAGCGCGCAAACTTTTTGATCCGTTGACTCAACGCAAATTGAAAAATCGTTCCAAAGAAATACTATGTATTGATTGTCGTTAAAGAGAGTTGTGAACTACATCGCGAAAGTAACGATTTTTCTAACTACTGTTACTGAGAAAATGTATCTATATACAAATTCGTTCCTTATTCACAAATTTACCCGTAATAATTTTCCTCAAAAAATATTTTCGTATTTCTTTGGAAGATTTCAAATCAAAAACAATTTTATATTTTAGTTTTTTCGTGTTGTTTTAATTGAACTAATTATGTGCAGGATTGTGATTTACACGCTTCAATCTCAAATGTAATAAAATTGTGCAATTACGTTATACTGGACTTTGTGTCACGATACCTTTTTAAAAAATGATCAGATTTGATTGAGCGACTTTTTCCGATAAAAAGAAAATTTTCAGAGCTACCATATAGCATAAAAAGTCGAAAATGAAAATTTGTAGACAAACAATGCAGGATATGAAAAAAGTGAGGAAAAGAAAAACGTTGCTTTCTAAAAGCCCAGCAAGATGATCATAACAACGTTATGAATTCTTTTGGAATATATAATAGTTAATATTAAAACTAGAAAAGATTTTAATTTTTAATCAAAAAATTAACTATTCAACCATATAGTTGCGTTCTTAACTATTTAAAAGGTCGGTTTTCATCAAAAAATGGAATAGTTGAATTTTTAGTTTGAAAAAAATTAATATTCAGATGAAATAAAAAAAATTTCAACAACACAGTTGAATCACGAACCAATAAAATTAGTTTTCAGCGAATTAGTCAAAGTTTCAACCTATTAGTTAAGTTAAAAAAAAAGTTTTATAAATAATTTAATAGTTGAATTTTCAACTACAAACTATCAATTTTTAATAAATATGGAATACTTCAATTTCCAAAACAAAAAAATCATTTTTATTACAAAAGAAACGAATTTTGGTGGTAGTTAATCTAGTCTGACAATACGAATTTAAGATCAAAATTCAAAAGTTAACTCAAATTTTGAATTAAATTGTTAAATTTTAATGAAGCTCAGTATGATGGCGTTTTCAGGGCACAGAGCAAGATCTTGGATTAGTGGTGCATAACGATACGAGATGATCGTCAGTCTCGGTGGATTTTGTTCGTACAACGAGCGATTTTTAAAACGAGTTTCTTTTATATTCCTTCATCTTTTTTCATTTCATTTCATCTCAAAAATGCGAAGTGAGACAAGAATTTGTTTTAAGCAAAAACGAGCATGTTTCTCGTGTATTGGAAGTTCTAGTTATTTTGGTCGTTGTGCATCTCTAGCTTGGATGGAAAATTTGAAATTCAAAAAATTGACGCAAATTTTGAAATTGACAATTACATTATTACATTTCAGTGAAAGTTAGTTCGAGTGGGTTCTTTGAGTCACAGAACACAAGTTTGGAGACAAAATACAAAAAATTGAGAATGCGTTTCAAATTTTGAAAATTGCATCAGAGTGGATTTCCATAAGAGTCAGTCAGAGAAGATGTTTTGAGTTGCAGAAAATTTAAGGTAAAAGTTATTTAAAAAATTGAAAAGTAACGCGTATTACGTCGTTTTAACACATAAAGTAAATGATATCAAGCGGAAGTGAATACCCTGTCGTATCAGCTGTAGGGTAATTGTTCTTTTTTGAAACTTATCTAAATCATTATAAATTTGTAATAATTTCACTCCTGAAATATTTTCGTAGGGGGGTAAAAAGAAATTTTTTACATGTTTCCAAAAAAAAGAGTCTGCGGAATTCACAAAATATTGAAGCCCCAAGAAACATAATTATTATAAATAATTATTTTCAAAAGATCCGATCTGTATCCCTAATGAAGCAAAATTTTTTCATATTTCATGAGACTAGTTACTCTTTTTATGATGGTAACATTTTCCAAAATTTCTAAATTCATTTGATTAAACCTTCCACAATTTAAAAATGTATAATGCAATGTTCTAAGCGATTGTCCGGATGTGTGTGTGTGGATGTCACACATTCTTGTGAACACGATGACTTGAAAATCGTCGATTGACCTACAATATTAATACATTTTATCAAAGAGTAGGGAATTTATGGTAGATTATACATTTTCGAAATCGATTTTTATAGTTAAAAGTTTCTCATTCTCATAATTTAGATTTGATACGTGAATAGAAAAGTTGTGTTAACTCAAGACGAATCAATTGACCTATAACAATCATACATTTTATTGAAGAGTGAGGAAGCTATGGTAATTCATAATATTTGAAAACACAGTTTTTTGAAGTGAAACTTTTCTCACTAACATAATTCAAAATTGATGCAAGAACGGAAAAGATTCCTTGATTCGAGGCAAATCGATTGGCCTGTAATATCAATACACTTAATTGAAGATTAAAGGAGATATACCCATTTATTATATTTGAATCATCTGTTTCAACCAGAAAAACTTTTTTCATCGACATAATTCATAGTTGGCGCATGAATAGAAAAGACTTTTTAATCACAAATTTTCAGATAGAATAATTCTGACAATTTTTTTAAATGAATCATAAAGCTGGCAAAGGGATATGGTACGAAAGAACTTCTCCCTTCCCTTTTACAGCTCGAAAAATTATCATTTCAAATACAAAATTTGAATTGTCTGATTTGTCTTTGTATTTTAAAAATTTCTTGTATCACTTTGTAATGTAATATTTTTTGTAAATTTCTATTTATATATTAATAAAAATAAAGACTTTGTTTTGTCTATCATTGAAAAAAGTAACTAATGCTTCCTCTATGAGGATGCAATTACATTTGCTAATGGGAAGCAAAGTGCTTGTGAAATGAGCACCATATAATTGGAAATACAAACAAAGTGGAAACACTCGAGATCGAACTCAAAGCTAGTTTTTTTTCTATTGCCTCACCTCCTACCTTTTTAAGTCGTTTTTCTGATCACAATCCTCTTCCTAAAAGCTTTTAAATGCAGTAAAATAATTAAATACTATCTAATTTTCAGACTGAGAATCCTTTCAAGTTTCGAATAGCTGTATAGCGTTAATCAATTTCGAATAGTTTGAATATTGACGCGAATTTTTTTTCGCACATTAATAATGTTTTCACCTACTATTTACTCATTAAGCTGATTTTAATTCAAAGTATACTTATGTAAGAGATTTTTCGTTGACAGGTGTACGAAACAGAATGGCTGGAGCATTGAAAAAATATTGAATACTTGGGAACCATAATATATTAACTTTTTATTATTACTTGTAATGTTGCAAGATATTTTTAACATTTTCAGATAATTTTGGAATACAAATAGTTTTATATTTTGGTTTTACATTGTTTTGTGATTTAATTAATGTGTTAGTTGTACTGTATAAAAAACACAGATTTTGCGTTTGTGGCCCACTGGAGATTCCTCAACTTGCTTTGCAGTCAATGAAGAAAACCTGCCGCTTTCTACGTTTATTTGTGCTCGTACTTTAGTATGAGAGTGAGAATCATATGTATATATTCCAGCAAAAAAATCATTACTTTCCAATATTGCTAAGACGTCACCATCGAATGTTGATAATACAATTTGTTCTTGGGTTGGCACGGGCCCAAAAACTTTCCGTCCTACGAGTATTTTAATTGATGTACCCGCTAGAAAAGTGTATCTTCGAAGCATGAATACTCGGTTTTTATTACAATTGGGAATAATTCGGAGAAATTGAAGTTGGTTCAGCGGAAACCCAAGTACGTCAAAAAAGAGATGCCCGGAAAGTGAAGTTATATGGCGTGGAGGAGGAGACCTGGACCGGGCACGAATAGGAGGCTCGGCAGGAGAAAGCTGCCTGGCAGGAGAATGTCGAATGTCAGCAGAAGAAGTTGAGTTGACACGAGGAACACCAGGAATAGGGGCACCATTAGGAAGACAGTCGAACTGTGAAGTTAATTCTGCAAGAAGAAACAAAGAATTAATATTTTGAGGTATCCAGTTATATCCTGAAGATCTAGTAGCAAGATTGCGAGAAAACGCTGAGAGGTCATTCAGGCAAAATTGACCCGGCAAATTTATTGAAAACTGGATCCGCTATATTCAGAGAACAGTATTCAAGAAGGATCCTGGAAGAATTTTCTTTCGAATTTTTTTTTACAGTACGTAATGCGCTTTTATGCAATTCTTGCAGAATAGAAAAATGTTTCCGCAGTCGTGCTTAGGTGCCATAATATAGAAAACATGTGCACAAAATCTGAATTTAAACCGTATACTTCTGTGATTTTTCTCTTCATGTTTGAATATGAATATTTATCATAGGCTTGAAACAATAAAAAACCATTAATGTTTTGGAATTTGGAATCGTCCAAAATTTCACATCTCAGTTTTCAAATCCATTTCCACGTGTTGAGACCCCCTGAAGTCAAGAACCAAGTTCTTATGATAGCGCCTGTATGCTCGTCACCCATCTGTGACCATGACTGAGACTGAGACCGATAATTATTTCTGCTTCGACTTTAACTCAATGTTCTTTCTGGTTCTAAAATTCGGCGAATATCCGAATCAATATTTTTCATATCGCATTTCGTATAGCGCACACACTCTGAATTCCACCAGAATGAATTCAAATTAAATTCGTGTTCCTTTCGGACCAAATCAAATAGTGCTATGAAAAGAGTAGCAATTGGAATAAGATGGAAATCACGTCAGACAAACTGTTATTTGCGTAAAGCATCAAAAAGGTTTTCAATAGTATAAATATAATATAGAATATTCACCAATAGAATTGAGGATGACTATCCAGGAGAAGACCAGAGTATAAAACATCACCATTTTTTGTAATGGGGGGAAAAACTGTTTCTTGCGTTAATAAAAGATTTGGTTTACAATCTAACTAGTGATTATTCGGGTGCTACATCACATTATATGATATACTCTGTAGTCGTTATACTATTAATTATATTCAAGGTTTTCCTCCTCAGATAATTTTCGAAGGTATATTTCATATTCTTATCAATAAAATGTTGAGATTTGCATAAATACCTTGAAGCTTATCTGCTTGATAAAAAAATTTCCTCGCATTTTGTGGTAAGCCACATTGCGGCATCTTATTCGAACACATTTGAAGTCAACAAAAAATTGGCACAAAAACATGCGGGAAGAATATCTCGTAATTATTTACAGAAATGATGTCACACCCCTACCCCTTTCCAACGTCCCAGAGGATGAAACGCCTGTTATTGGTCACAGAAGTGATTGGGATCACCCCATATTTTTGCTAATGTGACTAGCCGGTTGTTAGAATGATGTGAACTAATATCAATTAAAATTCAGTAATGAAAAGTAATATCTCATTTTTTAACATTAAGTTTAAAAAAGATCACTATTCAAAATTGAAAAGTATTCGGCTAAAAATGTTTTGATGACAAGGTTCTATTAGATAAGACATATTTTCATGTGATTAGCAAATAAAAAACTTTTCAAAATTATAAAGACAGTCAAGATCTCCAGGTACAAAAGTAAACTTGGCATCCATACAGATATTAAAATTACGAGAACGAGAATTTTTTTAAACATATTTTACCAACTAGTTTTACACATCTCGTAATTTATTTAATTGCTCCTAAAATTTTGGGAACTTCGAATATTAACAAATTATTATTATAGATTTCTAAATAGTTTTTGTTTTTAAGATTGAAAGATAAAAATGGAGCGACGTAAACGCATGCTTTGCGCGCATGTATTCACTACTTTTTTCAAATGAATACTTTCTGAATTTAACAATATTCACACGTGAATAGCTTTAAGAATAAATAATGCTGAATGGAAGCATCCATCTTTTATTAATATAAACAATTTCAAACTGTGAGAAGAAATATTTTCAGGTCATATGAAATATAACATGAGAATAGCTGTATGAGTAAAGCTTTAACCAGATAATTATATTTCTGATAACAGTTTAATTAGCTTGATTCCATGCGATTATTCTTCTATAATGATGTTGTTCTCTGCCTCTAAGTGTCTCTATACTTTCCTTACATAGAAATTAAATCATAAAGTGTAATGCAAAATTTCATCAAGTAATAACATAATACCAAAATAGCACTTTTAGAAATTAGGTTAAGAGTTCACACAATAAAATTTTCTGAAAACTCAATATACTTTTATAGAAGGCAAAATCGTAAGTGTAATACGTATTGGAATTACTTGACAATATTATTATATTTAATTTGTGTAAGAATTATAACTAACAAAAAATTTAACGATTAATTAATTAATTTCATTTGTGCCAGTATAAATTTCAAATCCATACGATTTTATGCATAGCGCTGTTCGGCATAATGATATTGTACACAATTTTTTAACCTTCGGTACAACGTTCAGCACTGAAACTTTTTAATCTGTTGATTTATTAAGAAGTAAAGAATCGTTACAAAAATAATACAATGTATTGATTGTCCTAAAAAAGACATGTCAACTACATTGAGGAAGTAACGATTTTTATAGTTTCTGTTACGAAAAAGATGTAAGTATATACGAATTCGGTCGTCATTTACAAAAGTAACTTCGCCACCACTATCGTTCTCAAAAAAGTAACTAGTTATTTCTCGTCGCTGATTAACCCGTAATAATTTTTATCAACAAATATTTTCGTATTTCTTTGGAAAACTTCAAATGCCACTTTCCATGTTTATCTTCGCCGTACCATATGCTGACTGCGAGGAATATATGCATATATTCCAGCAAGAACATTAATAATCTTCAATATTAAAAAAAAACACGTCACCAACAATTGTTGTTAAAACAATTTGTTCTTGGGTTGAAATGGGCCCAAAGACATTCCGCCTTTTGAATATTATATTCTTACAGGGATCTAGCTGCATTTCGTCTTAAATCCGATTGCACTAGGTGGCTCAGCGACTTAGTTATGTTTTTATGTTCAATTGAGAAGAAAACTTCCATTCTTTCTAACGAGCTCGTTAATGAGCATTAAACACCCTTCAGATCGACCGTTTTATTCACGACGAACAATGAAACGTCTGTACCGACTGTTAATAATTTATTTGATGTTGTTATTCATGTTTAAGTGAACTTCAAGGATTCATTGGTAATCAAATGGGTTTCGCCCAATGCTCATTCTCCTTGAAGATCTCTCTCTGTTCTTTAAACTCCAGGCGCTTTTCTTTTCGCTGAGGTGGGGACTCAGGTAGCGGCGTGAAGCTCCTTTGTTGAGGTCGTGTACCATTTTTCTTTGCATTTAAGTCCTTCAATTAAAGTTAATGTCACATTCAGTTTTCGATTCCTTGTTCAGTGATTTCCCGACTCGATCAACTTCTGGTGTTGTAGGAAGTGACGAGTCGGATGAAGTATTCCTTCTGGTCGCGTCGGGATCGATCGTTCGGTGAACAACCGTGGTCGTGGCTTCCGGAGGCTACATCTGTGCCAATTTTCTCATACAACCCAAAGCCTTTTTTGGGTGCAAAAGGGTTCCTGTTCGTCGAATTTAACATGACCAAACGTGATTCCTTCGCTGCCCCACGCCAGTCCGTCATGAATTCAGTAACATTTTGGTCCTTCGAGCCTGATAGTGGGTTAGCGAGGGGAGCATGAACGTAAAGCATGACAAACTTACTAACTGACTATGTGATTGTTCTCAACATTGCAAACGTCTCGAGGCAGGCTCTCAAGCATGACAACCACAATGCTGGCGAATTGTTTGCAACACTGCGAAAAATATTACATCAAACAATTCATGCATGTAGCTGTATTTTGTATTATTCCAAAAACCGACTCGTTTGAAGTACCTTAATACGCTTGTTATTTTCTATTGGTGGATGTTCTTAAAATGAAATCCCTTACTGGGGTTCTTTCTTGTCATTAAGATTGGTTGCAGCTCTACAAACATCACAAAGTTCATGACCTTCGGAAGGGCCAATTATCGTTGGTAACCTTGATGACAAATATAAAGAACCCTGTGTTTTTTGTTGAACGACAAAGAATCATTCCTGGATTGCTCCGCAGCCAGATTCAGTTCTTGAGCTTATTTCCAGATACGCAGATCCCATCATTCGAGCTTGTAGGAAAATATGCCATTGCCAGGGAACTACATTTCACTGAGTATCAGTTCCATTCTACCCAAGCTGTTTACGTGTCCCTCTTCGACAATCATGTATTCACACCCCTGGAGAATCTCTGCAAGGAGCTCAACAGATACTTGTTTCCGTATGTGAACGATTGGAGAAGGACACCTTACTGACGAGGAGTATGCGCGTTTTATGTCTATGACAGGTTGGGGCACATGCGTCTTATTCCTCCCACAGAAACACTTACAAGCCTCAGGCCCACTTACTACATCCCACATCATGCAGTTTGGCGAAATGCAGATGGTCGTCCTTTTGCTTCGCATTGTCATCAATGCCTCGTAGAGGACTTCCTCAGATATTTTCTTGAATAGTTGTTTTTTACAAAGTTCCAAAACTGCAAAATGACATTCCTGCCGTCTTGAAGTAATGGGGATTTCCTTGAATTGCTTTCTTTGCTAATGTTGAACTGATGTATTGCCAGATCAGAGCTGACGAAAGAGATGTCGATCTTCAACGTATCGTTTGGAGGAAACCAGGAGTGAACGAAGATAGTCACTGTCAACTTTGGACTCCAACCTAGGGAATGTCATGCGCTCTATATCTGGTAATTCGATTCAGAAAAATATTCATGTTGACGACATATTATCAGGCGTGAATGATGAAGCTTCCACCATTAAACTTGGAGATCAACTGATTCAGCTGTTGGAATCTGGAGAAATGCGTCGGAAGGAGTATGCTTCCAACTTCTCTCCTCTCTTGAATAGAATCCCTGCGTGCGATATACTGCATGAAAAAGTGGCCACAGTTCGAGACCGATGGCCCAGTCTACGCTTAGGGAGCCGCCTGGGATCCTGTATCTGACAAATTCCAATTGGGAGCACCAGTAATCGAGAGTGAACGCCCGATCACTAAGAGGAAGGTTCTTGCTGCTATTTCCTGGCTCCTTGATCCAGTTGACTGGCCGAGTCTAATCACTATTGTCGCAAAACTCCTGATGCAGGATCTCGGGAAAGCTCAATTTGGGTCAGACACTCCACTTCCTAATCATTTACTTCAAAGGTGCAATCCATTTAAGAAAAATGGACTGTGCCGAAACGCAATATTTAAATTCGAGACGTCGGGGTGATTATCATCCCTTCTCTACTTCGACGTGAGACATGGTCATTAAGGACGTGTCACGAATGTCAGTTCCGGACAGGATGGACTCGTGTGATCTGCCATTATTAAAACTGCTTTTAAGACCTTCAATCACCCCATCGTCAAATTGTGTTGGTTACCAGTCGTGCGCTGATTCCATGCGGTTAATTGTGTTCCATGGCGGGTGGACCTGAATTCTTCTTACTTATACATGGAAATTTATTGTGTGCCTCATGGCGGGCGGCACTCAACTCTTGACCTATACAAGTGGAATTTGTTTCGTTCAGCGAAAGAGGCGGGCAGGATGTTAATAATTTATTTGATGTTGTTATTCTTGTTTGAGTGAGCTTCAAGGTTTCATTGGTAATCAAATGGTTTTCGCCCAATGCTCATTCTCCTTAAAGGTCTCTCTCTGTTCTTTGAGCTTCAGGCGCTTTCCTTTTCGTTGAAGTGGGGACTCAGGTAGTGGCGTGAAGCTCCTTTGTTGAGGTCTTGTACCCTTTTTCCTGGTTTTTCAGTATTCATCAAGGTGTTGGTTTTCGAGTCCTTGTTCAGTGATTTCCCGACTCGATCAACTTCTGGTGTTGTGGGAAGTGACAAGTCGCATAAAGTATCACTTCCGGTTGCGTCATGATCGATCGTTCGGTGAACGATCGTGGTCGTAGCTTCCGGAGGCTACATCTGTGCTAATTTTCTCAAACAACCCAAAACCTTTTTTGGGTGCAAAGGGAGTGCCTTGTTGGATAGGCCCAGTGACCCATATTTTGGATTAACTCGATAAAAGGTATTTCTAAGTTTTAATTAATAACTGTGATAAATTATCTTGCTCCCTGTTCGTCGAATTTAACAAGACCAAACGTGATTCCTTCGCTGCTCTACTTCAGTCCGTCATTAATTCAGTAACACCGACAAACAACGGAACTTCCGTTCCTATGATCAACGTTGGCGGCATGCACTTCGACAGGTTTTCGGTCCGGTTTGATTATATTTGTTGACGTATGCCCGGTTCGCAACTGTTCGATTTCGGTGTTGCGACGAACAAGCTAGTTAGTGCATTTTCAAAATTTTTGAAGCCATTTTTAAAATTTTTCATATTCGGTGTACGTCTATCCATAGCACTCTGAAATTTGAACAGTTTATCTCTACTACTTTTTTCGATAAAAAAAAATGTTCAGAGCTACAGCATAATAGAGACGAAAATGAAAACTTGAAGCCAAACAACGCACGCTATGGAACAAGTCAGGAGAAGAAAAACGTTGCTCTTTGGAAGCCCTACAAGAAGACCAGAACAAGTTTATGAATTTTTCCTTGAATATAATAGTTATTATTACAACTGAAAAAGATTTTAATTTTAAATTGAAAAATGAATTTCCAACCATATAATTTCGATTTTGGGTCAAATTCAAAAAAGTTCTTCAACATAGTTCAAAGTTGATGCAAGGATATAAAAGATTCCTTGGTTCGAGGCAGCAAGCATTTCGCTGGCCCCGACATTATGCAAATTCAACTTTACATGATCGTATTATTTCCATTTAAATTTGTACAAATTTGTGCAACCAACTTCAACCCCTAAAAACGTGGCCAGCGAACGTTTTGCTGGCCTCGACATAGTGTTTGCCTCACAGGGTGTAGTTTTCCGGGCTTGAAGTTGTTTGCAAAAATTTTATCAAACTAAGACAAAAACAATACGCTCATATGAAGTTGATTTTGAATAATGTCGAGGCCAGCGAAACGTTTCGCTAGCCCCGGCAATGCGTTTTCGCTTAGGGGGTAGTTTTTAGGGGCTGAAATTGGTTGCAAAAACTGGAACAAATTAAGACGAAAATAATACTCTCATATGGCGTTGATTTTAAATAATGTCGGGGCCAGCGAAACGTTTCAATGGCCCCGCCATAGTGTTTTCCGCTTAGGGGTTAGTTTTTAGGGACTGAAGTTGGTTGCACAAATTTGAACAAATTAAGACGAAAATATTACGCTCATATAAAGTTGATTTTGGATAATGTCGGGCCCAGCGAAACATTTCGCTGTCCTCGCTATAGTTTTTTTCGCATAGGGGGTAGTTTTCAGGGGTTGAAGTTGGTTGCACGAGTTTGAAAAAAAGTAAGACGATAATAATATGCTCATATGACGTTGATTTTGAATAATGTCGGGGCCAGCGAAACGTTTTGCTGGCCGCGCCATAGTATTCTCCGCTTAGGGGGTAGTTTTCAGGGGCTGAAGTTGGTTGCACAAATTTGAACAAATTAAGGCGAAAATGATACGCTCATATAAAGTTTATTTTGGATAATGTCGGGCCCAGCGAAACATTTCGCTGTGCCCGCTATAGTGTTTGCCCCACAAAGGGTAGTTTTTAGTGGTTGAAGTTGAATGCACAAATTCGAAGAAATTGAGACGGAAATAATACGCTCATATAGAGTTGATTCTTTATAATGTCGGGGCCAGCGAAACGGTTCCCTGGCCCCGCCATAGTTTTTTCCGCTCAAAGGGTAGTTTTAGTGGCTGGAGTTGGTTGCACAAATTTGAACAAATCGAGACGATAATAATACGCTCATATAAAGTTGATTTCGGATAATGTCGGGGCCAGCGAAACATTTCGCTGTCCCTGCTATAGTGTTTGCCCCATAAAGGGAAGTTCTCAGGGGTTGAAGTTGCTTACACAAATTTGAAAAAATTAAGAGTAAAATAATGCACTCATATAGAGTTGATTTTGGATAATGTCGGGGCCAGCGAAACATTTTGCTGTCCCTGCTATAGTGTTTGCCCCATAAAGGGAAGTTTTCAGGGGTTGAAGTTGCTTACACAAATTTGAAAAAATTAAGAGTAAAATAATGCACTCATATAGAGTTGATTTTGGATGATGTCGGGGCCACCGAAGCGTTTCGCTGGCCCCGCCATAGTGTTTGCCTTGCAGGGTGTAGTTTTCAGGGGTTGAAGTTGGTCGCAAAAATGGGAACAAACCCTCACAGCAAGGAATATCGACAGAATATCCCATTTATCTCCCACGATATCGCAGGCATATCCCAGGAGATCCCAGGGATATCGCGAATGATCTCCTACGGGGCGGAAATCTCGACATCCCTGGAATGTCCCAAAGATATCCCAGAATATGCTGAGGATATCTCATTAATGTCCCAATTTTCGTAGAACGGGATATCTTTATTTCCATAATTCGGTACATCCTAGGATATTCTTACGATGTCCCATACTTAAAATGTAGGATATGCCAAGGATGTCCCCAAGATGTCCCAAGATATCCTAATAATATAATTTTGTATAATTCTGGAAATTCAAACCTTTTGCAAATAATTTATTGTCACTGCGCTTTAAATAAAAAAACTCATATTTTCCAGGAGCTGCAAACAATCGAAGTTAGTTGCGCCGTCTTCGAAAGTTTTCAGTCTTGTCGGTCTTGTCTTTTCCAAGACTTATGTGACTTGTTTACCGTATAAGATCATTTTACAGTTTTTGCAATATTGTTTCAAATGTGACAATTGTGAAATGATTGTTTAAATATCGAGAAGAGTGTAATAGGTATGTATTTATTATGTTTCCCTATGTATGTGTAAATTTAAGTAGAACGTAAAACGTACAATAAATAATATGATGTTCAGGAACATAACCTCAAATCAAAAATTCTATTTTCTTATTAAAACTAAAGCAAAATTGGGCAAAATCATGAAAAAGCTAAACAAATTTTAATGTATATCAATTTAAACGAATTCATGCACGCAAGCTGAAGGTTTAAGAAGATCAGAAGTATCAGCTTATTTTGTTTTTTCTAATACATTACAATCAAATTAACCTCAAAAGTGCATAAAATATATATATAGCGAGTTTAATCAGCTCTAAAATGAAAATCAAATCATTAGTAGCAAAAGTAATGAACAAAAATATGTCTTCAATAAAATGAAAAAGCATTTAGTTGAAACAGAAATAGATATTAGTCATTGCCTGAACAGTGGAAGGAAGGTTTGCTTTCCATAAAATGAATAAAAAAGAAATGTAATAATATGAAGTTAACGTAAAACATGAAAAAAAACTTAAATGGACATCAACAATTGTATCTTTTTCATGAGTTTTGTCCATTGCCAGAGATATCTGCGATATCTAACCTAGCTGCAGAGTTTTTATACGTATCTAATCTCAAAATCTAATCATTTCAATTTATTCACCATAAATATTTGAATTAAATATTCCATGCTAATCATGTTTTATTTGTTATTTTACGATATTTAATACTGAGCATTCTCAGTATTATCATTCTTATTTCCTCCAACATAGCTACAGAGCGAAAGAATGTTTAGTTAAAAATTGGTTTACGTCAAACGCAGTTGAAATTTTCAGTTTGTTCTCAACATTGATTTGTATTGTATTTTATTGATATTAAGTGAATCAATAATTGCCTCTATTGTTGAATAATATATTCAAGTATATTGTTCTTAAAAATTTAGTACACATGTTGTACTTTTCAATAAGTTTTTATAACTATCGACTGTTCACTGTATACTATACAACTGCGTATACTGTTAATTTTCAGAAGAAAAAAAATATGCTCAGAGGACGGTTAAAGCCTTTGAAATTTTTGACTAAACGTCAAATTCGAAATAAAGTTTCGCAAAATTTACTACCCTATTTCTACGTAGAAGGACATTTTCCAGAGAGGTTTGAATCGAACAATTCCTGTTTGGACACATCTGAATTCTCACATCTTCCTCTGTCCAATCTGATAATAAGCAGAATGAAAATACCGAGGAACAAGATGATATCAACAATGAAAACAAAACAGAAAATTTAAGGTCTTTTTTAAAAGCTTGGGCTACGGATTATGGGGTTACACAATCGCAACTAAAACCCTTGTTAGCCAAATTAAGAGAGCACGAGTGCTTTTCTGAACAAATTCCTAAAGATCCAAGGACTTTACTTGGGTCGTCGAGTACTAAGATATGTGTACAAACTATTAAACCTGGTGTTTATTACCACTTTGGTTTGAAGGCTGGAATTGAAGAAGTGCTTTCAAAGAACGCTCATCGAGTGTCTAAAATTGATATTAAAATAGGTATTGATGGTGTGCCTATCTCGAAGTCTTCTAAAGCAACTTTCTGGCCAATTTTAGCAACTGTGGAGCCATTTAGAGAGGTGTTTATAGTTGGCGTATATTTTGGGTACGAGAAACCTACCTTCGCAGAAGACTTTTTAGATGAATTTCTTGCCGAGACTGAAGATTTATGTAACAACGGTTCAATTTTCAGAAGAGAAATGCTTAACTGTACAATAAAATCCATCATTGCTGATGCGCCAGCGAAGTCTTATATTTTGAATGTTAAAAGCCATACAGGCTTCCACAGTTGCACCAAGTGTAAGATACGAGGTAAATGTAAGCGACATAGAGTGTGCTTTCCCAATGTGCGTAGACAGTTTCCAAGGCGGACAGATGCAGATCTGCGACACTGCAGACATCGAAAACATCAAGGAGGACATTGTTGCTTACGAAGAATTCCAAATTTTGACCTAGTTAAGAATAATCCCCTAGATTATATGTACTTGGTCTGCTTAGGGTGCATGAAAAAATTGCTCTATTTGTGGGTGTTCATCCGTTCAAAATGTCGTTTGAGAAACTGGGAAATCAGGAGAATATCGGAACGCTTATGCTCGATAGAAAAATTCATTCCCGAGGAATTCGTAAGAAAGCCAAGGTCGCTGAATGACTTGAAATACTGGAAAGCGACAGAATTCAGGAAATTTCTTTTGTACACTGGACCAATGGTTCTTAGAAATATTTTACCCTTAAAAATGTACCACCACTTCATTTCTCTTCACGTTGCTATCAGGATTTTATGTAGTGACTCATTCGTACAGAGGGAAGATTACTTAAATTACTTAGAACAGCTGTTATCGCATTTTGTAGAGTCACTGATTCTAATCTACGATGAACACTATGCATCTTACAACATGCACGGATTATTGCACTTGGTTGACGATGTTAGAATTTTCGGAAGGTTAGATAACTTTAGCGCATTCGAATTTGAAAATGTTATGCAGTACCTTAAAAAATGGATGCGTAAAGGAGAAAAACCGCTGCAGCAATTAGTAAGAAGGTACTTTGAATGCAAGGCTAATGTGTCAAAAAATGTTATGCTGAAACAAAGTGGAATTGAATTTATTCCTTCGTCGGAACACCACAGTGGTCAGTTACCTGATGATTGTATTTCGCCACAGTATCGAGCAATATTTATTGAAGGATTCAAATTAGACGTGAGGGAGATGTCTGATCAATGTTTCGGCCTAACTGACGGTGAGATAGTGTTAATATATAATGTTGCTCATTCTGCTGTCACTAAGGAGCCGGTAATAATCGGTAAAGAATTTTAAGAAACGTTTGAGCTTCAACACTGGAAAACTGGAAAACAAAACTGGAAAACACTGGCAAACACTGGAAGGGATTCCAGACCAAAATTTGACCACACATTTATCCTACAGAAATGTTTCTGATAAGCACAGCTCAATTCATTCTGATTTGCACTCTTCATCTGCGAGTAGCAGTTCTTGCCCCAAAGCCGTGAAAAGTCTTCTTTCTCATCGCCAAAGCCATGAGAAAGAGAAGCCATTCTCCAGTGGAGAATTTACAGATAAAAGTCCATTGAGAATGGAGAACTCCAAGGCAAACTCTCTCCCAGCATCTATAGGAAATACCAAATTCAGAGTTTCTTCTGGGAAGCAATCTCACAATACAGCCTTCGGGGAAAAAATGAAATGCAATACGGAGCAATACGATGAATTGAAAATATCACCTTCGCTATCTGCAAATGACGAAAAAAAAAACCTAATTTCCGATATTCATCCTTCCAAAATAACGATGATGAATTCTTAGCACCTGCAAATTCCAGCAGACATTTGAAAATTCTCTCGTGCCAAATACAGAATGAAAGAGATCTGCCATCTTCAACAGAGACCGATTATACACCAGGAAACGATGGTGGATACAGAAATAATTTCGTGAGACCAGAAAACATACATATAAATCCAGGAAAAAAGACATTAGAGGATGCGTATAATAAAGGTAACTAATTTTAATTTCATATTTTGATGAAAGACTAATACTGATGTATATTTTTATAATGCCCATCGTGCTCTAAATAATTTCACTGATTTTCTGTAAATTTGAAAACAAAGAAAAGTTTTTTCTGATTTTAATGATAAATCTTTTATATTGCGAAGAAGTTAATAGTAACATTTTCTTAGAAATTTAAGTGCGAAAATTAACCTTAATAAACTAAAGACCATTTTTCCAAAAAAATGTCAGTGTAATATTAAAAGTTTTCAAATAGAATAAAATTTTTAATAAAATTATCTATACCAGTTATTTATATTTTCCAAGTTTCTTAGGAAATTTTCCGAACCGACTCAGCTGAGAATTGAGTCGAATTTTTTTGATTATTAAATATATATCGGTTTCTAAAGCCTATTTATTTATTATTTTCCTCTTATATCGATCTAATAAAATTAGACTCAATTTAATCTGCTGGGTCGGTTTGGAAAAGTACGATTCAATATAAATTTGAGTCCGTTCGTAAAATTCAATTCAATTATCAGCTGAGTCGAATTTTTCGACTTAATTATCAATTGAGTCGGTGTCAAAAAATTCGACTCGTGACTCACGTGCAGATGTCGGTTCTGAGTCGAGTCGAATTATTTTGCACACCAATAATGAAAACTGAAATAAAAAGATTCCAAATTTTTCATTCGAATGTTCGTTTGGTGTTTTTGAATAAGAATAAACTGTTTTTCATTCCACATTTTAGATTATACTCTCCAAAAGTATGTAATGTGGTCCTTGGCGGAAGTAAAACTGCAGTTTATTATATTGAAAGAGCAACTAGACGGGATTGAAGAAAAGGAGGAGGAAATTTTGAGGATCTTGAGGGAACTGCATAATCATCTCGGAATTCCCAACCAGGATGGTACACGAAACGTGAGTTGGTTGCACAAATTTGAACAAATTAAGACGAAGATAATACTCTGATATTAAGTTGATTTTGCACAATGTCGGGGCCAGCGAAACGTTCCGCTGGCCCCGCATAGTGTTTGCAGCTTAGGGAGTTGGAGTTGGTTTAAAAAATTTGAACAAATTCAGGCGCGAATAATGCGCCCATATAAAGTTGACTGTTGACAGTGTCGGGGCCAGCGAAGCGTTTCGCTGGCCCCGCTATAGTGTTTGCCTCACTAGGTTTAGTTTTCAGGGGTTGAAGTTGGTTGCACAAATTTGAATAAATCAAGGCGGAAATAATACGCTCATATAAAATTGATTTTAGACAACGTCGGGGCCAGCGAAACGTTTCCCTGGCCCGCCATAGTGTTTTCTGCATAGGGGGTAGTTTTTGGGGGTTGGAGTTGGTTGCACAAATTTGAACAAATAAAGACAAAAATAATTCGCTCATATAAAGTTGATTTCGGATAATGTCGGGACCAGCGAATCGTTTCGCTGGCGCCGACAGTGTTTTTTTGAGTTATCAGATACTTCAAGGCAAATCGATTCATCTATATTATCAATGCACTTTTTTGGAGATTAAGAAAGTTATGCTCATTTATAATATTTGAATCATCTGTTCCAAACAGGAACATTTTTTTCATCGATGTAATTCAAAGTTGACGCAGGAATAGCAAAGATTTGTCTTTGAATTAAGAAATTTGTTGTATTATTTTGTATTTTGGATTTGTTGTGAATTTCTATATTTAAACTGATCAAAATGAAGACCTTGGTTTATCTATTATTGAAAAAAATAACTAATGCTTCCTATATGAGGAAGCAAATACAGTTGCTAACAGCAAGCGAAGTGCTCGTGAAATGAGCACCACATGATTTTAAATACAAAGTGGAATCACTCGAGATCAAATTCACAGCTAGTTTAATCCTCTTTCTGATCATATTCCTCTTCCTATAAGCTTTTAAATGCAGTAAAATAATTAAATACTTCTAGCACAATATCATATTTTTCAAGCGCTTACGATCGTAGAGTGCACAATTAATTGTCATATTTTATTTTCGAATACTATGTATTTTTTAAGGCCTTTTTTGTGCTTTCGAATGAGAATGCTTCCAAGTTCAAATTAGCTGCATAGCGTCAGTCAATTCTAAATAGTATGATTGTTGACGCAAAATTTTTTTTGCACGATAATAATGTTTTCACCTACTATTTACACAATAAACTGATTTTATTTGAACCTATACTTATGCAAAAAAAATTTTATTTGCCAGTGTAATACCACCACCATACCAAAAACGTTATCAAGATCGTATTTCTGACGGCGTAATGTTAAAGATATTTAGTGAAGCTAATTAATTAACTTCATGGAAATTTTTCTATAGAAGTGAAATTTTTTTATATCTACATTAGCTTAGTCTCCTCCATAGCAAAAATATTATGGGAAAATATTTTAAATCTATAATAATTTGTTTCCAACAAAATTTTTCTTTGGAACTAAAACAGAACTTTCTTTATTTGTACACGTAAAAGAATGACTGGGGCATGGAAAAAAGATTGAAGGCTTGCGAACCATCATGGATTGACTCTTTATTAACATTTGGAATATTGCAAGTTACTTATATCATTTTAAGATAATTTTGAATCACAAGAAGTTTTATATTTTGGTTTCACTTTTTTTTATTGAATCAATGTATTAACTGTACTGTATAAAATTTACAGATTCTGCGATTGTGGCCCACTGGAGATTCCTCAATTTGCTCTGCAGTCAATGGGGCAAACCTGCCGCTTTCTATGTTTATTCGTGCTCGTATTTTAGAATGAGAGTAAGAATCATATGTATATATTCCAGCAAAAAAATTATTACTTTCTAATATTGCTAAGACGTCACCATCAAATGTTGATAATACAATTTGTTCTTGGGTTGGCACGGGCCTAAAAACTTTCCGTCCTACAAGTATTTCAATTGGTCTCCCCGCAGGAAAAGTGTATTTGTGAAGCATAAATACTCGATTGACATTTCTAATGGGAGTGATTCTAAGAAATTGTAGTTGGTCAAGTGGATACCCGAGTACGTCAGAAAAGAGATGTCCGGAAAGTGAAGTTATCTGGCGTGAAGGAGGAGACCTGGACCGGGCACGAATAGGAAGCTCGGCAGGAGAAGGCTGCCTCTCAGGAGAAAGATGCCTGGTAGGAGAATGTCGAATTTCAGAAAAAGATGAGTTGCCACGAGGAATACCAGGAATAGGGGCACCATTAGGCAGACAGTCGAACTGCGAACTTAACTCTGCAAGAAGAAACAAAGAATGAATATTTTAAGGTATTCAGTTATATTTCGAATATCTATTAGCAAGATTGCGAGGAAACTCTGAGAGGTCATTTAGGTAAGATTGGCCAGGGTAATTTATTGAAAACTGGATCCGCAATATTCAGACAACAGTATTCGAGAAAGATACTGGAAGAATTTTATTTACTATGTTCTTTTACAGTAAGTAATGCAACTTTTCTGGACGTATGCACTAACATTCTTGAAGAACAGAAAAATTCTCTCGCAGTAGTGCCTAGGTGCCATAATATAGAAAACATATGCGCAAAATCTAAACTTAAACCGTATACGTCTGTGATTTATATTTTTATTTTAGAATATGATTATTTATCATATGATTATCACAATTAAAAATGAGACTCCTTTAAGTCCAGAACTCAGTTTTGATGATAGACTCTGTATCCCCGTCACCCATCTGTGACCATGATTCAGACTAGGACGGATAAATATTTCCGCTTCGACTTTAACTCAACATACTTTCTAGTTTTAAAATTCAGCCAAAATCCGAATCAATATTTTTCTTATCGCATTTTGTTAGCGCACACATTCAGGAATTCGCCAGAATGAATTCAAATTTAACTCCTATTCATTTCGGACAAACTCAAATAGAGCTATGAAAAGAGTAGCAATTGGAATAAGATGTGGATTACGTCAGACAAACTGTTATTTGCGAAAAGCATCAAAAAGGTTTTCAAAAGTTTAGATATAATGTAGAATTATATTCACCAACAGAGTTGAGGATGACTGTGCAGGTGAAGACCAGAGTATCAAAGATCTCCATTTGTTGCAATCAGGGGAAAAACTGATTATTGCGATAATGGAGAATTTGGTTGACAGTCTACCTAGTGATTATTGCGGTGCTTCATTAAATTATATAATATACTCTTTATTTAGCATCTTATTAATTATCATATTAAAGCTTGTCCTCCTTAGATGTCTTTCGACGATATTTATATTTCGTATTCTTATCACTAAAATGATAAGATTTTAATAAAGACTTCGAAGCTTATCCGCTTTGAAACCAACCAAATAATTGAGAAAAAGGTGCGGGAAGACTATCCTCTAATTATTATTATTTACAGAAATAATGTTGGTCCCGCCCCTACCACATTTCATCGTTTCGCGAAGTGGAGCAGGGGTGAAACCTCGGTGATTTGTCAGAGAAGTGATTGGGATCACCCCATCCTTTTTGGCTAATGTGACTTGCCGGGAGTTGGAATGATGGGAACTAATATGAATTAAAACTCATCAATAAAAAGTGATATCTCATTTTTTAGCCTCAAACTTAGAAAATATGATTAATCCAAATTTATAGGTATTCGACCAAAAATATTTTAATGGAAAGGTTCTATTAGATAAGACTTATCTCCATTGGATCAGTAAATAACAAATTGTACAGAATTAGGAAGACAGTCAAAATCTCTAGATATAAAAGTAAACTTGGCATCCATACCAAATATTAAAATTACGAAAATAAGGATTTTTTCAAACGTATTCTATTAACTGGAAATATGGTCAGGAGTAGATAGCGAATCGCATCGTAGTCACGGGGTCGGTTTAATTATGAATGAAAAAGCAAGTCATCATCTCATAGAGCATAATTTTGTATCACCCAGATTGCTGAGGGCTAGAATGATAGCAATTCGAGGGAAGTTAAGGACGCCTTCTGGAACACTCTAAATGATACAATAAGTATTTGCGATCAAGGTGAAAGAATAATTCTGCTAGGAGATATGAACGGATGGGTTGGTGTCCAACGTCAGGATACAGATACAGAAAGGGTGCTAGGTAATTTTGGAGATCCAACAAGAAAAAATTATAACGGGGAAAAGCTAGTTAGCTTATGCTTAGAAAAGGGCCTATTTATTACAAATACTTGGTTTAGACATAAAATAATCCACATGTACACCTGGCGTAAAGGAAATAGCCACAGCATAATTGACTTTGTTATTGCGGATGAAAGATCAAGAGAACTAGTTAAAGATACAAGAGTCATGCGGGGTTCCGAATGCAATTCTGATCATTACCTTTTAGTCTGCAAAATAAACTTAGGGCGGGGATGGAGAACAAAGAAAACGAAACATACACGAATAAAAATTGAAAATTTACAGAGACAAGAAGTGCAAACAGAGTTTCAAAAGAGGTTAACGGAACGCATAGATAGGGCAACGTGGGAAGCGCTCATAAGCAATAAAGATATAGAGGGCGCGTGGACTTTGTTACGGGATATCATTGTCAAAACTGCGACCGAAGTATGTGGTATGGCGGTTGTGGGAAGAAAATCTGGCGATGCGTGGTGGAATGATGAAATTGCGGCAGCCCAAAATGAAGAGAAAGAAGCGCACAATTAAACGCTGAACATGACAGGTCTTAGCGATGAGGAGAGAACTAGACTTAAAAATGATTACAGACACAAAAATAGGAAAGTTAAACGACTAGTCAGAGAGAGTAAAGAGAAAATCAGAACAGACGAAGAGAACAAAATAAAAAACTGCTTTGAAGGAATTATGAAACTATTATATAAACAGTTGAAGGAAAGTAAAAGTACCGAGTTTGCTAGCATGAGAAACAGCAAAGGCGAAATGCTATATGATATAGACGAAATAGTGGACGCTTTAAAAGACTCTTTTAAAGAACTATTAGGAGGTGAAGATATAGGGCAACAAAACTGCGACATAGAACATAATGCACTAGAAAACCCAATTCAAAAAGTCTGTGTCACTGAGGTCAGAGATATAATTAAGAACTTGAAAAACGGTAAGGCTGCGGGTATAGACAATATTAGCGCTGAAATGCTTAAATACGGTGGCGAGTACATACCTCACAGGTTGTGCGAATTAATAAATTTATGTATCGAAACGGGAGAAGTCCCAGATGATTGGAGAAAAGCGATTATCGTACCAATATACAAAAGAAAAGGAGATAAAAGCTCAAAAATACTTATCCGTAGGGTAATGGAAATTACAGAAGAGAAAATATGGGAAGTCCAAAGTGGATTTATGCCAGGAAGATCATGTACAGATCAGATATTTAGCCTAAGAGAGGTCGCAGAAAAAAGTTTGAGAGTAGGAAAGAAAGTCTTCAGTGCATTTATTGATCTAGAAAAAGCATTCGACATGGTAAATAGAAGTAAACTTTGGGAAGTCCTTAAAGAGTATGGAGTGAATGGAGGGCTCCTACAAGCAATAAAAACAATATATACAGGTAGTAAAGCGAGTGTAAGGGTAAATGGGAAAAAGAGTGAATGGTTCGATATTATGGAAGGCGTGAAACAAGGATGCGTTATGTCCTTGTGGCTATTTATCATATTCATGGATAAGTGTCTTAGAACTGCCCTCTTCGACGAAAAAGGTGTAGATCTCGAAACCGTCAAGGTACGTGGGTTGGCTTTCGCAGATGACCAGATTGTTATGGCTAGGTAATTTTGTGGATCCAACAAGAAAAAATTATAACGGGGAAAAATTAGTTAGCTTATGCTTAGAGAAGGACCTATTTATTACAAATACCTGGTTCAGACATAAAATGATCCACATGTACACCTGGTGTAAAGGAAATAGCCGCAGAATCAGTCGAAGACTTGCAAAGAATGTTGAATAAACTTAATACAAGCATGAAGAACATGGACCTCAAAATTAACGTGAATAAAACGAAAGTCATGGTGTTCAAGGGTAAAAGTGAGAAAACAATATGCAACATTGTCCTAAATGATGAGAAATTAAAACAAGTTGACAAGTACGTATATCTAGGTAGTCTATTCACTAACGACGGAAAAATAGATGGGGAATTAGATAGGCGCATAAATAAGGGTAAGCAGGTTATCGGTAGAGCAGGGTCCATCCTCAAAAATAAAAGCATATCAAAAAAAGCTAAAATGGCCATACATAACTCTATTTTCGTACCGACTGTACTATACGGTAGCGAGACATGGACCTGTCAAGAAAAGGACAGGAGTAAAATCAACGCGATCGGCTTGCAACCTCTGCGCATAATATGCGGGAAAACACTGATGGACAAAGTACGAAATGAGACAATCCTCAATGAATGTGGTACAGGGGAGACACTAGTTGACATATGGGAAAGAAATCAGCTAAGGTGGTTCGGACATCTTGAAAGAATGAAAGATGAACAAGTGCAAGTGGCAGAATGCCCAGTGGTAGACCGCCGAAAGAATGTTTAGAACCTGTGAATGAGACACTAATACGAAGAGACATAAGAAGCCATAGAAATATGTGGCGACAAATAGTTTGTAAACAGAGTGACAATAGAGTGAATGATGCCTGAAACAAAGACCTTGGTTACTAATGGGCCCAAGTGGGGAACCATACATAACAATTTTGTGAGGCTCCTCACTTGGGGTGATCGCTAGAGAGATTGATCAGCAACCTGGGTCGGAGCAGTGTTGCGGAGTGAACGTGTCATTTACATGAATAACACGAGAACTCCAATTGAAAAAAAAGCACGGCTGAGCCAGTCGGTTACCCGGGTACCCCGACAGAAAACCTGAGCCACTAGAGAAATTCTGACCTCAAATTTGTATTCAGCAGGCCAAAAACCTTTGTAAAGGTATACTCGGGCTCCTGGTAAAATATTTTTGCCAATTTTTGTTGGCCTGTGTTATCCAACGCACGCCAGACACCGCTCATAACGCGTTCTTTTTCGTTCTTTTATGGAGGCATGAAAACACGTCATTTTGTGATTGCGTTCTAGGTAGGAATACTCTGAATACCTTCCTAGAATATGAATAATTAAACATTGATTGAATACACATAGTTATTTCAAGTTAGAATGAACTTTTAACAACAATTTCGTGGGCGGGGTACCCAAGTACCCGTGTGGCAGATGCTGTGAGTTTTTTTGGATGGCAACACAAGGGTTACCAAAATATAACTCAACGTTTCGGAAACAATCTGTTTCCATCATAAGGGGAAAATAGTTATAAAAGTCTGAAAAGATATAATAAAAATCTAATGTATTAAAATGGACAATTTTTTGGAAACAAAAACAACTTACCGAAAGTCCTAGTACGTCATTTTTGGAACAGTTGATAGAAGTTGGTAATTGAAAATAATAGTAATTTAAAAAAAGTTTTTCTTTATATCGACATATGTTGAATAATTTACAATGTGTGAACTTTCCTGTAAGTAAGTTATAAATTGGTTAGCAGAAGGTATCATAACAAAAAATGGAGGTTGAGGTCAGAAGATAGATAGTTATCGTTACCATATTCATATTTAGATGAAACTTCAAGAGATTTGCGTGGCGAATAACATGAATATTAAAAACAGCCAACAAAAGTAAAAATTCTAAATGGAGAAGTATATTTTTTTATTATTATGAGAGCAGGTTGGAAAAGCATGCTGCTCCCATAAAGATGACTTCAAAAGTGACCGAAGAAAATTCAATAACCTAACATACATTAGAAGTGGAGGAAAAAGGTTCCACAATTTGAAGGTAAATAACAGTTGAAGGGTAAAAAATGGATATTCAAGAAGTAGGAATAAGCAAGATGAGTTAATTTAATTGCATTAGTTATTGTATGAGAGTTCAAGATAATTTTCATAAAAATAACTCTAAAATAGTATTGCATGATTCATTAAGATAGTCAAGACCAGTGATTGAATTCAAACAGTTATCTAGTTCTTTTTCAATAAAAACCATGTCTGCAAAGGCTCTTTTTATAGAATGATTCTCTTGATGAAAAATTTCGATCTCATCCCAAAGAAAAAAGTAAGAAATATTATCATTAGTATTATTATATGAGTGGTCGTTAAGAACATTAGTGTAGTTTGATCTAACACTTTCCTGGTGTTCTTTACGTCTGATGTGTGAAGGTCTTCTAGCTTTTCCAATATAGCATTTGCTACAATTACAAGAGAAACGGTAAACAACGTTAGTTTTTCCTAAAATTTCTAATTGGTCTTTGCCTAATTTAATCATTTTATCATGTTCAGAAAACGGAAGCTCAATAAGGAAAACAGAAAAACAAATATACCTGATACAAGATAAAAATCGAAGTCAAAGTATAAATCCAAGTCCAAGTAAAAATATACGAGAAAGTTGAACACATTATTTAACAATAAATAGACATTAAGAGAAAACGAATAAAAATATAAATAAATAAGGGCGAAAGCCCGACATCCTGCTTGAGACGAGTGACTGAGCAACTGAAGGAAATTACGAGAATTCGAACAAGAAAACAGAAAGTGATGAATGAGTCCATAAAGTAGATAATAACCTTAACGACATGGAAATAAAAATTTTAATTTTGTTAGAGGTTTGTAAACTTCAGGGAATAAATTATTTTCATTCCTCAGATTGACTGTATTTGGTACTTTATTGATGAAAAAGTTTTCAATTATTTTTCTACGAGCTTTATTGTTCTCCAATAATATAATTTCAAAATTATCCAAATCAAAGTTATGGCCGGTATCAATATAATGTTTAGTAAGAGCAGTGTGAGCAGCTTTATCTGGATGGGAAATAGAATATCTATGTTCACGGCTACGGGTTTCTATAATTTACAATGATGTGAGTTTTTTTGGGTGGCAACACAAGGGTTACCAAAATATAACTCAACTCAGTAATTATTATATATTTATGCAGGTGTCTTAGATAAAAAGTGAATAGTGAATAGTGAATATCCTATATAAATCAATATATAAAATATTATATAAATATATTATAAATTATAATTTCAATATTATATTTTTGAGTGTATTAACACATTCTTCTATGAATTGACTTCATTATTGATAACAACGGTCAAAGGAAATTTCACAGTGTTGATGATATTCCAATCACTGAAAACAGATAAATCAATCAATAACCAACGTACGTTGGTTTTTAATGAAAAACGTACGTTTCGACCTTGTTGCAGGCCTTCTTCAAGGTAATATATAACCTAAGTTAACATAATATACGTAGATGTAATAAACTAAAAACATTTATGATGAACAAAAAAAAAAAAATTTAAACAACAAAATATTGTAAAGTTACCTGTATTGATATTTATTAAATTATTGAAGACATTCCAATTTTCGTCTATTTTCCACGAGAGACAAAAAATGTTTAAATAATCAATTAATCAGGTGCAGGAGAGAAACTCTGATTCCAGCACATATTCAACATCAGACAAACAAATGTAATATACATAATTTAAATTAATTAATCAAAAAAATAACACATTCTTCTATGAATTAACTTTATTATTGATAACAACGGTCAAAGGAAAGTCTAATTGAGTCTCTTTATTATTTTAGATTCTAATCAATAAAAAATAACACATTCTTCTATGAATTGACTTCATTATTGATAACAACGGTCAAAGGAAATTTCACAGTGTGGATAATATTCCAATCACTGAAAATAGATAAATCAATCAATTTTTACAAAACCTTCACATCTAATAACAAGACAATCTAAAAAAATAATTTTTGAATTTTCTTCAACTTCTATGGTGAATTTAATATTAGAGTGGTAAGAATTGAAATTTTCGAGGAGTGAATTTATTTTATCTTTATGGACAGCTGTGATTATGTCGTCAACATAACGAAAGAAAAAGGGAACTGAAAAAGGCAGATTTTTAAGACAGTGGGATTCAAGTTTTTCCCTAACTAAATTGGCTGATGCAGGTGAGAGAGCAGAACCCATAGCTAAGCCATTTTTTGTTTATAAGTGGAACCATCAAATTTGAAAAAGGTGGAATTTGAACAAATTTCAATACAATCTAAAAAGTAATGAAGCGGAATATCAGTAAATTCAGAAATCTCAGGCCATCTTGAAGTCACACAGTCTAGAACATCAGGAGTAGGAATGTTATTAAACATGGAAACTACATCTAAAGAAACTAATATGTAATCACAAGGGATACGACAAAACAGTGACTGAAACGTTTCAAAAATAATTATACATCAAAGTTGACGCATCAATAGAAAAGACTTTTTGATCATAAATTTTCAAATAGAGTAATCCTGACAATTGTTGTAAAGAAATCACAAAACTGGAGAGAGATAGGGTGCGACAGAACTTTTCCCTTTCCTTTTCCAGCACGAAAAATTATCATTTCGAATACAAAATCTTATTTGTTTGATTTGTTTTTTTATTAGAAAATTTGTTCTATTATTTTGCAATTTTGTATTTTTTGTAAAATCCTAATTTCAAATTGAACAACACGAAGACTTTGGTTTGTCTATCATTGAAAAAAAGTAACTAATGGTTCCTCTATGAGGAAGCAAATATATTTACTAACGGGAAGCAAAGTGTTCGTGAAATGAGCACCATATAATTATTAATATAAACAAAGTGGAAACACTCGAGATCGAATGCACAGCTAGTTTAATTATATAAAAAATTTTGAAGTGTTGGAAGAACTATTTTTAGTTTATATAAAGTAACGGCGTTGTGGAACAAACATGTTTTCTGAATAAGCAGCACGAGAATTCTAGATTATTCTTAAAATCTATACACTTAAAAATTTCCTTCTTTTCAAAACTTCTAAACCTTATAAATGTGTTTTTAAAGAGATTCGAACTTTTTCTAAAATTATAAAAAGTTATTCAAAATTAAAAAAAAAATTGTCTTCAAATATTCTACTTTCTTGTTGACATTTTCGGAAATCCTTTGAAATCTTTCTAAAATTCCTAGGAATTTTAAGTAAATTTTTGCATTCTTTTGAGACCTTTCTAAATTCTCAAAAAGCTTCTAATTTTTTTTTTTAATCTTAAGAAATCTTTATTTAAGTTTCTCAAATATGAACAATACTCAATTTAGAATAAAAGAAAAATTACGACTCAAAACTTACTAGTATTTGAATAAGAATATTCTAAAAACAAAGGCCTATTGGGCAATATTTATCTCCTACACATCAACAAATAAAGAGCTATGCAAAGTTATGGAGGCAGTAAAGATCTTCAGATAACCAAGAAACTTGGCGTCCATGAAAGTATTAAAATTACGAAAAAAAAGAATTGATTAATTATTGTTATTGTTATATATAACGCATATCATGAGTTATTAATAATTGTGTGTAATTACTAAAATTTGCTGAAGTAATCATTGAAGATAAGAATGTTCCATTACATATTTTACTGCCTAGTCTTAACCATTTAATGAATTATTTAAATCGTTTCAAGCATCTTGAAACAAAGGCCTTATTATAGACTTTTTCAACAAATTTATATTCTTCATGTTAGAAAATGAACGTTCAGCGATGTATCGATACCACAGTCGATGATAACTAACTATCGATTTAATTACCGATTACATAATATTCAAATATGTTTTCTCATTATTACATTTAAATAAGTGAAGAATACGAAGACTCATTTTCTTATAGAGTACTGAATGATTTCAAATATGAATTTAATTATTTTCATTTCATGGACACCTTTGTCTTCTTCTTTGTTTTTGAATTGCCTAGCCTCTTACCATTTTTTAAGCCTTTTTGTGATCACATTCCTCTTCCTGAAAGCTTTTGAATACAGTGAAATAATTGAATAGAAGTAGTAAGATGTGATATTTTTTAAGCACTTACGACCGTAGAGTCCACAAATATTTGCCATACTTTATTTTCAAATATTATCACATTTTTGGGGCCTTGTTTTATGATTTCGACTGAGAATTCTTTTGAATTTAAATTAGCTGTATAGCATTATTCAACTTTTGATAGTTTGATTATTGACGCGAATTTTCGTCGCTCATTAATAATGTTTGCACCTACTATTTACTCATTAAGCTGATTTTAATTGAAAGTATACTTATGTAAGAGATTTTTTGTTGACAGGTGTACGGGACAGAATGGCTGGAGCATTGACAGAAGATTGAATGTTTGGGAACCATAATATATGAACTTTTTATTATTACTTGTAATGTTGCAAGTTATTTTCAACATTTAAGATAATTGTGGATTACAAATAGTTTTATATTTTGGTTTTACATTCTTTTGTGATTGAGTAATGTATTAGTTGTACTGTAAAATGAAAAGAAATTTTGCGTTTGGGGCCAACTGGAGATTCCTTGATTTCTTCTGCGGTCAATAGGGCAATTCTGCGGCTTTTCATGTTTATCTTTACACTCACTTTACTGACCAAGTGAGCATCATATTTGTATATTCCAGCAAAAAATTACTACTCTCCAATATTGCAAAGACGTCACCATCGAACGCTGATAATACAATTTGTTCTTGGGCTGGCATGGGCCTAAAAACTTTCCGTCCTACGAGTTCATATTACAATCGGGGATAAGTTGAAGAAGTTGCAGTTGGTCAAGGGGATAACCAAGTACGTCAGAAAATAGATGCCCGGAAAGTGAAGTTATATGGCGTTGAGGAGGAGACCTAGACCGGGCACGAATAGGAGGCTCGGAAGGAGAAAGATGCCTGGCAGGAGAATGTCGAATGTCAGCAGAAGAAGTTGAGTTGACACGAGGAACACCAGGAATAGGGGCACCATTAGGAAGACACTCGAACTGCGAAGTTAATTCCGCAAGAAGAAACAAAGAAAGAACACTTTAAAGTATCCAGTTGTATCCTGAATATCTAGTAGCAAGATTGCGAGGAAACGCTGAGAGGACATTTAGGGAAGATGGCCCTGGGAAACTTGATGAAAACTGGATCAGCTATATTCCAAGAACAATATTCTCACTATGTTTAAATATGAATATTCGTCATAGGATTGACACAATTGAAAATCTTCAATCAAATAGAGTTATAAAAAGTGTAGCAATTGAAATAAGATAGGGATTACGTTAGAAAAACTGTTATTTGCGAAAAGCATAAAAAAGGTTTCCAAAAGTATGGACATAATATAAAATTATATTCACCAATAGAACTGAGGATGACTATGCAGGTGAAGACCAGAGTATGAAAGATCGCCATTTGTTGCAATTAGGGGAGAAACTGATTATTGCGATAATGAAGAATTTGGTTGGCAGTTTAACTAGTGATTATTCGGGTGCTTCGTTAAATTATATAATACACTCTGTAGTCATCATCTCATTAATTATATTCAAGCTTGTTCGTCTGAGATATCGTTCGAAGATATTTATATTTCATATTTTTGTCGCTAATGATAAGATTCATAAAAATTTCTTGAAGCTCATTTGCCTGATAAACAAATTCTCTAGAATTTGAAGCCAACAAAGAATTGGCACAAAAAAATGCGGGGAGAATATCTCGCAATTATTCACAGAAATAATGTCACACCTCTACCCTCTATCACTATTTAAAATTTTACAGTATTCGGCTGAAAATATGGTAATGCCAAAGTTCTATTAGATAAGACTTATTTTTATTGGATCAGTAAATAACAAACTGTACAAAATTATGGAGACCGTCAAGATCCCCAGATATAAGAATAGTGTAAAGCAGATAATTATGTTTCTGATAAGAATTTGATTTGCTTCATTTCATGCGATGATTATTCTATAATGATGTTTTTCTCTGCCTCTAAAAGCCCCTATTTTTTCATTGCATGAGAAATTGAATTGAGAAGTTTCATGCAAAAATTCATTGATCAATAACAAAATATCAAAATAGCACTTCTGAAAACTAAGTGTAGAATTGATACAACAACATCTTTTAGAAACTCAATATACCTTTATTGAATGCAAAATCGTAGCCGTAATACGTATTGGAATTACCTTACAATACGATTTTAAAAAAATCTGCCCGCCTCGCGGGCATATTCTCATCGCGCGCTTCGCGCGCGGCTCGCAAGTTTGAGCGCGCCTAGGGCGCGCGACTGTTGGATCTGGCGCTTCGCGCTCGATCATATATTTATCTCGCGCTTCGCGCTCGATTATGTTCTTTCTTTTTAGGCCCTAAAGAAGTGTGCCAAAGCACAACCCAATCTGCTTATTTTTTCGAAAGTTATCGTGCCTACAGACAGACAGAGAGACAGACAGACAGAAAGACTACAGACAGACAGACAGACTACAGACAGACAGACAGACTACAGACAGACAGACAGACTACAGACAGACAGACACCTTGGTAAAAACCTTTTTTTCTAGCTCAGGGGGTCTGAAAACGTGGAGATTTGATGAAAACCGACCAAGTCAAATTTTACATAAAACCAATACCTTCTCATTAGAATGAGAATGTAAAAAGTGCGCGACCTATAAAGAAACAATTTTGTTATTAAACAGTTTATTGCAACTTGTGTCGTTTTTCGTTATATTCAATTTGTTTATTTTTAATGTTATTTTTTACAATTTGAACCAAAAATACGCATCCTAGCGTAAAGTGTTTCTATTAAAATTTTTATAACCAAAGTTTATAAAAAATTTGTAGATCATTTTTGGTTGAACAACTTTTTTCTCAATTTTTTTCCGTCTCTTGTGTGGTTTTTCCAAAAATTTAATTTTTTTTATTTTTAATGCTATTTTTTACGAATAAAACAAAAGAAACGCATTTTACCAAAAAGTGATCAATAACAAATTTGCAGATCTTTTTACATACACAATTTTGCATTCCTTGTTTTTTTTCATATTCTTTATATTTTGACCGCGAAATGGAATTTTTGATTTTTGATTTTTTTGCGATAAAAATTTGGATTTTCGATTTTTCAAAAAATAGAGAAAAGTCTTATAACAGTATTGTAGGGTATTCAAAAAGAAACATTTTTCTTCTCCTGAATGTTTTTCTCATCGTGCGTTGTTTGGCTTAAAATGTTCATTTTCGTTTGTTTTTTGGAATTTTGTAAATGCTATAACTCCAGTAATTTCTGTTTGATCAAAAAAATTCATGGGGATAAATTGTTTATCTTTTTGAGTACTAGGAATATACGTACATAAAATTTTTAGATTTGAAAAAGAAAGTGGTCTCAACAATTTTGAAAAAGCGCTCACTTTTTGAATTTTCATCCAAAATGGCTGGCTAACGAACTTGACCTTCATTTTAGGATACTTGAAGAGTATACCGAAGCCCAAACCAATCTGTCAATTCTTTCGAAAGTTACCGTGCTAACAGACTAAAAATCTACATACATACACACATACATACATACATACATACAGAAAGACACATTCACGAAAACCCGTTTTTTGGTTTCAAATGGTCTCAAAACGTGGACATATGACAAAAACGGGGGGAGGTGGGTGGGTTTTGAAGTTTGGCCTCACGGAATACCTTCTCTGATGAGAGTGTATTTCACTGTCAATGTAATTTCTTACGAATGAAACAAAAACTGCACATCCTATCAAAAAGTGTTCAATAACAAATTTGTAGATCTTTTTTTTACACACAAACTTTTTTCAATCATCATTCGTCGTATCTTGCATAGTTTGACTGTAAAATTGCATCTTTGACAAAAACCGGGGGGGTCAAATTTTACAGAAATCTAATACGTTCTCTAGATGAGAATGTAAAAATTAGATTTGTGTATAAATTATAACTAGAGAAAAATTCAATAATTCATTAATTAACGTCATTTGTGTCAGTATAAATTGCAAATCTACACAATCTTATGCATAGCGCTGCTCGGCATAGTGATATTATGAACCGTTTTTTGAATTTTGGAATATCGTTCAACAGTGAAACTTTTCGATCTGTTGATTTAATAAAAAGTAAGAAATCGTTGCAAAAACAATACAGTGTACTGATTGTCATGAAAAAGACATGCCAACTACATTGCGGAAGGAAAGATTGTTATAGTTACTGTTACAAGAAAAATGCGACAATATACAAATTCGTTCTTCATTCACAAAAGTAACTTCGTCCCCACTATCGTTTTCAAAAAAGTAACTAGCTATTTCTCATCGTTGATTAACCCGTAATAATTTACCTGAAAATTTTTTTTTTCGTATTTCTTTGAAGAACTTCAAGTCACAAACAATGTTTATATTTAACTTTTTTCATATTCTTTCAATTGAACTAAGTATGTGCAGGATTGTCGTTCACACGCTTCAATCTAAAATGCAACAATATTGTGTAATTGCGGTCTACTGGACTGTCCGTGATTTCACCTGGGACCTACACTTTCGTCGCTTGCAGAATAAAATAGTGCGGATTTGCAATCAATACATTAAACAATGATTGTGAAAATGGCCTGGTGGAGTTTTCTACTAGTGTTTTTATGTTTATCGAATTGATTATAGCGCTGTGTATCGCTCCGGGGTGCAAATCAAGTTACAAAAGTGAACCCGGAGAACCCGAAGATCCCGAATATGAAAAAAATTAACTTTTCCATCGTTTCAAAAGACCCAGCTATTAAAGCTTCATGATAAAAAGCTTTAATTCTGAAAAATATTACCGTGAAAGCTGGCCAGTTCGTTTACAGTAAACATTTTTCAAAGAAAGATTTTCTCCACGAGAAGATCCTAAAAGCACTTGATAACACTATTTTGTTAAAGGTGGATAATTATATATTTACTGTGAGATCGAAATGAAATGTCACAAATAAAACAAAAGTAAATTCTTTTTTATTCAATAAACTCTATTATTAGGTATTTTCACTTACTACTCATTTCTAAAAAATTCGGTTTATCTCCCGTCAGCAAGTGCAACAAAAAACACAATTTATTCATATTTTGAGTAATTTTCAGAATAAAAAATATGTACCAAGTTAATCTAGTCAATGTATTATTTGAGTAGGATACAGAAAAAGTGACGTTAATTTCAGGATTAAATTAGAAGGCTACAAAATGTAAGATACTAACCTCAATTTTTCTTCTTTAACGATTCATGCGACAAAAATCTTGAATTAGTGTTACTTTTTTAAAAGTACTAAGTGAAAATACCTAATTTCGATTTTACAGTAAATATATCATTATCTACCTTTAACAAAATAGTGCCATCGGGTCCTTTTAAGATTTTCTTGTGAAGAATTTCTTCCTTTAAAAAATTAACGAACTGGCCAGCTTCTGCCGTACCATTTTTCCGGGTTAAAGCTTTTTGCCATAAAGTTTTAATAGCTGGGTCTTCCGGAACAACGAAAATACTAATTTGTTCATATTCAGGTTCTCTGAGTTCACTTTTGACACCTGATTAGCACCCCGGATCGATACACTTCGGCATAATGAATGTGATAAATAAACGACATGAACAAAGTACAGTGACAGTTCATGGAAGTTTGACGTTCCCATGTGCTACGTTGAGTCATTGACATTTGATTCTCACTCAAGTCCTGTTTTGAACCAAAAAAGTTGTACTAAAAAGTCGTTTAGCGGCATCAAAATAAAGTGGCATTAGAATGGATAAGAGTCTACGGAATTCACAAAATATTGAAGCCCTAAGAAATATAATACACCGCCTGTTTTATT